>VZRS01011059.1:397577-431205 GCA_013398055.1 Ifrita kowaldi
AAATCACTGTTTCCTTTACACCATTTACTGCATCCTGAGGAAGGTTATTTAATCTCCTCAGGGATTTATCCTCATGAAAACAGGGGAAGACTGGAAGAAGTCTGCAGCTCACAGCCATTCTTAAGTAATAGTTAATGGTGGATCCAGGACACCAAATTCTCTTTTATCAATACCTACTTAGTTTGGTTAGCCATGACAGAAGTCATCAATAGGCATAAAAAGCATGATAGCTTTTAGATTGATGAGATGGATCAAGAGAAAATTCCCCAGTTTGACAGACCTGGGGTCAAATGTGGGGGGCAGCCCCAAAAGCATGGCTTCAAGGCCCCTGATGTTGATCCCAGGCATGGGAGGCGGTCAGTCTGCTGCCGACCCTGTCACCACATTGTCCTGAGCAGAAGACGGTGGACCATAAGTCTTGATGCTGGAGGTATACACTGTGAAGACTGTGAAGTCTCTAAAGTGCTATGACCACCCCAAAAATGCTCTGAATGGAAAAGGAAACGGTACATGCCACCCACCCGAACCCACGACGTGTCAACCAGGGTTTAATTTACACAGAATTGGCCCATGGGCTACATAACTCAGTATCACCCCCTGCATGCACAGCCAAGGACAGCTTCGCTTCATTAGCACTCAGCAGTGAGCACACCCTAAACTCTACAAACCTTCCTCACAATTCAGTCCCTGATCCCCTTGGTGATTCCCTAGCTCCTCTAGGTCATCCAAAAGGTTTTGGAGAGGAACACAGCAGGTCAGCCAGACTCCTTCCATACTTCACCAGGAAACACATCCTGTTTACAGTACATGTTTTGGAGCTGGGGTGCACAACACCTCATCCAGAACACTGCAGCTCCCCGACGATTTGCAGCCAGTTCCTGGACCATTCTGTAATGTGCCACAGGAGCCCTCGACAATGAAAGTGAATGCAGTCAGCAGCCACCTGAAAACACCCAGCCGGTGTTTTTATGTATTAACCTGCTGAATAACTGTATAAAAAATTCTGCATCATACAGAAGCATGATCTGTCCAGTGTGCTTTCTTACACCCCTCCACATCATATTCAACCTACCTCAGATAAAAAAAACCCCAAACTAGGCAGAGCTGATGGACTCAGCTGCCTAAATAATCCAAGGAAAAACTTTCATCAGATTCAGTGGGCACCCTGCCTTTCTCCACAGTGACAGGACAAAGATTTAATTGCTTATCATGGATTTCTGTCAGGAAGATCTCACTTGCTCCTTCAGTTTGCTTATTTCTACCGAAAACAGTCTAATTACATGAGACTTGGTAAACATACTACAGTAATAAAAACATGGCCCATGCCATCATTTCAGATGACAAACAGAGTAAGTTAAATATCAGAAAACATGGTAACTTCACGGTTATTTTTCATCAAAAATATGTTTTCAGCAGATTCAGCATCTTCCTTGCCTTCAGAGTGTTTCAGGAAGAAACAGTATCCCTCTGTTCTGGACAGGTCACACTCCTGTTTTGTCACAGCTGTGAGCACCAGTTCCACCCCTGGAATTTGTACAACCTGAACTGGTTTGTTTATATTTGCTTATAAGGAGCCGAGTTAACTCTCACAAATGCTGATGTGGAAGCACAGTGATACCACAGAAGCCTCAAACTTGCCTAACTCCTGCCAGAGACATGTTGAATTAGCTGTAATACCTTCCGTGATGCTGCTGCAGCAAGGAGTCTGTCAACAAGTCCTTTTTCAGCATAGAACACTCCAGGCAAATACAGCCCTGATCTGTGTGGGACACTGAACAGTTTTATAGCCACAACCACACCACTTGACACTAAACGTCTGCTGAACTGAGCACAAGAAGTGGGAGTGTCACATCCCTCTCCATCCCTGTGCCCTATTCTGCAAGTTTTAGAGAGGTTTTTGTTCTCTAAAGCATAATTTGGATGCATCTAGAAACCATAATTTGAGCTCTACTACATATTCTCTTGGTGATTTTTTAAACTGTGTTCATTAAACGCACATTGTATTCTGGTACTCAAAGTGAAAAAAAAAAAAAGCAACTGGAAATCTGTTAGTAAAATGTCCCTGTGTTAGTTCCAGATCAGGATGTTTAAATGAGATAAAGAAGATCGACACATAAAGACCCTCCTTGGCCTGTACCAGAAGACCTAGAGGTGTTAAGATGAAACAACTCAAACAAGTAAAAAAAAGTGTTTATGAATTTGCTTGGAGCATAGTTCAACCTCTCGTTTACTATCTGGTTACAAACAGGGCTAGAAGCCCTTGCCTGTTTCCAATAATTTTTGCGGAAGGCAATATAGATGAAAATACGCTTTTATATGACAGCTAAGAGATGAACTAATTTATTTATTGCTCATAAAGACTTGAGGACTTAGTAACCCACTAGGGAGGGCTCTGCTGGAATCATGGATGCTCCTAAAATGCTACTACTGTCTATTATTTTTACGCTTTGAATCTCAAGCCTAGAAGCCAAGAGATGTGTGAGCTCCTGCTGTCACATCCTTCCCTTGGCTTGCAGGTTATTACCCACTCTTTGCTCATCTCATCTGCTGAGACCACAAAATCTTGCACGATTCTTAGTATGAATTTTTTGTTGATGAATTTCAGATGCTATGAAATAAGCATCATGAGTTACAGCAACAGCCCATCATTTAGACACTGGAAAGGGAACAGTTGTTCACTGCAAGCATGAAACATTTTAGTCAGATCTTCTCAGATTTTCAGATACTAAATCCAAAATTTCTGGAGGGGCAGTCTGCAATATATTTTTGAGCAGGGCACTGTTGATGAAACCACAGTGAAGAATGTGACACTATTTTTTTGGAAATTAAACCCGGTGGAAATTTTTACTAGAATAATGTGTCTATGGAATAAGGCAGTTCCATTTGAAAGATTTAATATTTACAAACACTTTGAGATTTTTCTCTAAGGGAAGCTAAAACAAGCTGTGGATAATGTTTAGATTATGGACAAAGCATAATGAACAAGCATCAAAACATTCTGCAAAACTGAAAAATTGCACTACTCAATTGAAATTTGTTTATTTTGAGGTAACAAAAAGGAAACACTGGACAGTATTCCTAAATAAACCACTGTGATACCCCATACATTTCTGGCTTGAGAGCCCAGCCTCCTAGTGAAAAATGAGACAAATTTATCTAATCTGTTTATTCCATGAAATAAAGAAGCAAAATTTTAAATCACACCAGAATAAAGTAGAATAGCTCAGTCACTCAGGAATTTTGAAGCTGCTCTTCAGCTGAAGACCTCAAAATAAAGCTGTATAAGCTTTTCCAAGATGATCCTTTCTACAACTGTCCCTTGGTGGGGGAAGGTGGGTGGGAATTATATGGTGCCTTCATTCAGAGCAACAAAACAAAAACTTGAAATGCCAACGTTTGTTTCTGGGTCAAAAGAGTCAAAAGTTTTCAACAAGCTCTAATATTGGAGCAATACATCAGCATTGCACTAATTCTGAAGAGACTTATTTCCATATAAAAACAAACTTATATATTTGGAATGTAACACCAAATTCAGCCCTGTGCAATGCAGTCCTATTTGCAGTATGCAATCCTACATATGAAATCTAAATGAAAGAGGCATTTGATGCTTTGAAACTTCCATATCACAAATAGATGGGCCATGAATCATGGTGAAAACAGACAGAAAAAAATACCTTCTCTGCAAAGACTTCCACTAAATTCCTGAATTCATTGCTAAAAGTGATTACCAACCAGTCAGCCTCACCTCCACGCCTGGTAAGGTCATGGAACTGATCATCCTGGAAGTTATGTTGAAACATATGGAAGAGAGGGAGTTGATTAGAGACAACCAGCACGTCTTCACCCAGGGCAAATCATGCCTGAGTAATCTAGTGGCCTTCTATGATGGAATGACTGCATTGGTGGTCCCTCACCAGACGGAAGGGATGCCATCCAGAGGGACCTGGACAAAGTCTAAGGAGTGGACCTACATGAACTCCATGAAGTTCAGTAAGATCAAGTGCAAGGTCCTGCATGTAGGTTTCGGCAATCCTCAGTATCAGTACAGACTGGGAGATGAATGGGTATGAGAGCAGCCCTGCAGAGAAGGATTTGCAGATACCAGTGCATGAAAAATTGGGCATGAGCCAACATGAACCACATCCTGGGGTGCATCAAAAAAACATGGCCAGCAGGTTGAGGGGGGATCATTCTCCCAAGTACTCCTTTCTCATGAAACCCCATCTGGAATACTGCATCCAGTTCTGTATGTCCATCCAGTTTCCACAGTACAAAAAGACATGGAGCAGGTCCAGAGTAGGGCTAAAAAAGTGGTCAGAGGACTGAAGCACCTCTCCTATGAAGACAGGCTGAGAGAGCTGGAGTTGTTCAGCCTGGAGAAAAGACTCCAGGGACACTTATATGCTTATAGAAGCATTCCAGTACTTACAGAGGGCTTATAATAAGGACAGAGAGAGGCGTTTTAGAAGGGCCTATAGTGATAGGACAAGGGAAAACAGTTTTAAACTGACAGAGGGTAGACTTAGACTGGAGAAATTTTTTATGATGAGGGTGGTGAGACACTGGGACAAGTTGCTCAGAGAAGCTGAAGGTTTCTCATTATGGAACATGCTAAAAGTCAGGTTGGATGGGACTTCGAGCTGCCTGATCTAGTGAAAGATGCCCAGGGCACTGGGGTTGAATTAGATGACCTTTAATGTACCTTCCAACCCAAACCATTCTTTGATTCTGTGTTTCTGTGATTTTAGGCATCCAAAAAGGAACCCAAGCACTGAGAGAGTGAGGATCCAGCAGGGTTTTCATTACTTGGATGTTTTGTGCCATCATGGCTGCAGATTTGGCTTTTGGGTGCAATATTCCTTCAAACCTTCAATTACTGTCCATTTCAAGTTTTTTTCATGTATTTGATTGGTCAGTCAAGAAGAATCTCTGATTTTCCCAGCTTTACAGGGAGCCACAGGATTGTTTTAGTCAGGCTTTGGAAAAACAAGATGCAAACATGTAATGAACAAAGATGAGGGTTACTGCACAGATGACAGGAATAATGAATATCAACATCTGGGTGAGGCAGGTGGTATGTAAGAAGGAAGAACATGAAAGTTTATTATTTAAATGTGAAAACTGCATTTTGAGAAAGTATTTTCAAAGTAGTAGCTAATCAGAGGTGAAGACTTCTGATTCTGTCTGCTTTCTCTAAAACAGGTCATAAATCTATGTGTTTTGTTTACAGATACACTGAGAGCATACAGACCCTCCAAAACAAGACCTGAGTTGCTTGATGGGTCTCTGATGAAGACATCAGCCTATACGCCTTTATTTGTGAAGCCCGGATGTCAAGAAAAGGAAAAATACAAATCTCCTAGGAGAAGCTGTGGTAAACTAAAAGAATTTATCAGCAGTTGCCTCTGAAAAGCTTATGCATTTACAAGCACAATTTTCCCATTTGTTACAGTACTCTCTACCACAGTTCACTGACCCCAAGTTGTGCTCGAATGGCTTGATTGTAAAAAATGTGTGGTGTTTATGAGAAGAACTTGGTAGAGGATTCACCATTTTAGTTGCATGGTATGAATAGAGGCTATTGAGGACCCCAGTTTGTAGGCATGCATGAACACAGAGGTGTCTTCCCACAGCTATGGTGTGGCAAGGGCATCCACAGAGCAGTGGGCATGAGGGGCTCTCTGCTATGTAGGCAGCAGGATGAGCAGTTGATGTGGAATCTTCTTTGCCCCTTCTTACCCACCACTAGCAGTTCTTGCTGAATTTAGGCCAAAACAAATGGGGAGAAAAAAAGTAATCCATATTTTGGGATGGGGGATGAGGGAGATAAAATTTCCCCAGACAGTTTTTCTTTTCATTGGCAGGCACTGACACTGCTCACAGGTTTGGTATGTCAGACATGGTCCCAGCAGAGACCGCCCAGCACAGAGGCTGCAGGTGAAGCAGCTGTTTCAGCCAGGGCTGTTACCACTACAAACATATTTCTCTTTTGCAATCTGTTTGGTACTTACTTGTCCTCATCTCACCAAACACAGACAATATTATAAAACAAACAAACAAAATCATATTATTAATATATTTTCCAAACCCAGTGGTTTATTGTGACCAAAGGCCTGTGACAAAGATCCTACTTGGCCAGTCCTTTGTAGTTTCTTTAATTGCAGTATCACTAGAGGAAAGTACATCACACTTCCTATATTCTTGACTTCTTACATAATAGAGGAAAACCAGCTCATGCTCAAAATAACCCAAGAACCCCATACCAAGGAAAAAAAAACCCCAACAGAAAAATTAACATTCCACATGTTTCAAGAATGTAAACAACGTCACCACACAGACATGCAGAAAACTGGTGTTACTCAAACCAGGCGCTGCCAATTCTCCATCTAATGAGTTGTTGAATCCTGGGACAATCAGAAACCGCTCGTGAGAGCTGAGTGAACAACAGCATTTGTTTTCCCTTCTGATTTCTCCTTATTAAAAGCTACAGGGAAATCACTGGGCTAGAAAGACTACCTCAATTACTCTTAATTGCTGTCCATTCTGATTAGTCCAGGCCACAGTGATCCTGCAACAACCAGCACAGGACACAAAGCAGGTGCTCTGCCTCTTCCCAGTCCCTCCCTCAGCCTGCAGTGGAAATGCCATTGAGGGAATGGGTACGAGCTCGCCATCCACAGAGGCTGCTGATACTCATGACCGCATTTTGTGTTAAAAGAAAGGCTTGGCCTTCCTGTTTTGCTCAACTGTCCTTTTTTTTTTTCTTTTGTGTCTATGTTTTGGGCAGTGTTCCAAGTAATCTCATGAACGAAGCCCCACCTTGCAGAGCCAGAGGGGTGCTACTGCTTGGACGAGAGGGTGAACATGGCTGTGGCAGCTCCTCTACGGAGCAGGGACGTGTATGGCCCAGTGGGCCAGATACATAAAGCAGCGAGAAACACTTTTCCAGAATCATGATGGGGACAGAGGACTGCCTCAAGGGAGCTGAGTGAACATTGAAGCTTTTTTGAACAGAAGAGAGGAAGTAAGATATCCTGGTTCTTGCTATTTCTCCTTTGGCATATATCTGTGAGACATTTAGGGCATAGCAACAAGTATCGAACAGTGTTCCTTGACACATAAAAATAGCTGGAAAACAGAGGTGCAAGGTGGTAAACTCTGAGTTTTCAGTCTGCTTCTTACAAGGTTTTCCCCATTAAAAGACAGGAAAATGTCAGAAACATACATACTGAGATAATACATATTATCCAATATAGAGGAGATGGATATGGTTTCAGAACATAAATTATTGTAAAATCAAGTTTAACTATTAGCTGTTTTATCACCCAGTCATCTAGGACCACATTCAACATCTCTATTATTCACGAAAATTAGTAATACAGCAATGAGAATGTTGGAATGTCCATCCCAAATCAGCTTGCAGTACAGACCAACTTACTAATGAAGTAAAAGGAAACAGAGCCTCTTAATACTATCAATCAGTGAGGAGACCAAGTACTGAACAAAATGGTTTTTTTATAAATCCCATGACAACCTGATGCAAAACTACATGGCAGGACTAACTTTACTACTGCAAAACTTTAAAACCTTCACAGTGAGATGCAGTAATTCTCTGATGCTATCCAGGTGTTAACAAACTCTTGCTTAACAAACTCTGACAAGTGTTAAAGGACTGCATGGCACATGCAGCTACAGAGGAAACTATTCTTGGTCACTGAGATCCTGGCTCTAATTCACTAAATACAATGAAAATGAATGATGGATCTTACTGTGATTTAAAGCAACGCACTTATTTAGGCCTTTCAGCTGGCTGCACAAGTATTGTTTAACTCTCTGCCTTCTAACAATGGGATGACACAAACCTACCCAAATCATTTCACACTTCAATACTGTCAGGGACAACACTGCTTTAATCTGTGGAGCTGTACCTATTTGGAACAGAATTGTCTGTGAACTAAGAATGTAACTCCTGAGAGATAGTCACAAAATTCTCCACTCTCCTCAGATTTCTAAAAGACATTCAAATTTATTATGATAAAATTATGTTAGAGATAGCTTCCATGAATTTCAAAACGAGCCTGAAGCAAGAAATCCCAGAAAAAAACCCACAATGTTTTGCCTACTGTACTGCAGCTGAAATGCATAATCGGAATTTTAAGGCCTGGGAAATCAGAATGGATAATCCCAAATCGTCGTAACAAACCATAAGCTGAAGAGAATGATGGTCTGCTGTGGGTATCTCATCTGCACCAGGCAGAGCTGCAGACAAATTACAGATCATCCTCCTCCCAGCTCTGTCTTTCACCTAAGCTTTCCCCATGACACTGTTCAAATATTTCAAATATGCCGCTTTCACTTAAATGTCTAATTTACTGGAAATCTGCTGGCAACATCCTATGAGTTGGCTGAAAAACAAGCAAAGTAATCTGCAAAGCTTTAAAACCAACGCAGTTTTAAATGGGGATGTTTGCTGACTGCTTTTTCTCTCTCTTAGTAGTGGTCAGCTCTGGCAGCGAAATGCTTTAAAAACATACAGCCCGTGCTAGAAAAAGATCAAAAGCAGATCAGATGTCAGCACCAGCTCATGTCAGTCTTGCAAGAAAGAGGAAAAAACAAAGTGAGAAGATGAGTTTTTCTTGCCACGCATCACTCTGTGCCTCCCATCTGCACACAAGGGCTCCTGGGCACAGCACAGCATCTCTGCCATGGGACCTGGACCCACAGCGTGAGTGGGATCATGCTGTCCACAACTACCCCACCCCTTTCCCCAAAAGAACTCATCAGCCTTTATTCTGGCAGCATCAGGCTTTTCCCACCTGTGCTCCTCCTCATTGGCCTGGCAGTCCTGGAGAAGGCAAAGAAGCTGGGGTGCTGGTTTGAGGTGACATTGAGGGTTCAGGGTGAGGGCAGCCCTGCTCACAGGCAGGCAGTGGATGCACATGCAGGGCCTGGCTGTCTCTGGGAGTGGGAGGTGAAACACCCTGGATTTGTGAGCAGTGGAGGGTCATGGCACAGCTCTCCTTCCCTGCCCTCGCAACACTATGTCCCATTTTATCTGTTTGCATTTGCAAGACTACACAGACTGTGCTGGGCTAAAATGCTCTGTTTTCTTTAAAAACATGAAGCCTTTTAAACATTTTGGAAGTCGACATGAAAGAAGAGTCCCCACCCAAGAGTCTTAAATGCCATACCCATTTTCAATGGGGCTTTCCTAAAGGGCTGTGTTGGGACCCATATAAGAAGCAGTGAGTTGAGTTTATAGCCCTGTATATCCCTTCTAGACAGTCACACGACGGCAGCTGACCGCGGAGCACTCGCTTCACGCCCGCCCACCGCCTCTCTGCTCTGTCCTGCGATGCTTGGGGGTGAAGGTGGTGTGCACCCACCGATTTTGGGGCAGGATTAACCTGAAAATCAGGCAGCCCTCCGCCGGGATTTCGGAGGCTCGCTGTGCTGAGGTGAGGTGAGCGGCAGCAGTCCACGCCCTGCTGACTCAGCTGGCCGGGCTGGTTGGTGGGCGAGATTGGGTTACATGGCAGAAATCATAACAAAGGCAGGAAACAGATCAGCACTCCCTGGGTTTAACACCCTCTCTGGGGACCCTGCCGGTTTCCAGACTGCAGATGGTTTTAACCCTGTCCTGAAACATGCCTGTGTGGCATGCTCTGCTCTGGTGAAGTCAAGCCTGGTACATAAAAAAGAAAGCAAATCAAGGCAACAGAGGAATGGCCCCGAGAGGCACCGGTCACAGAGGTCCAAAGGGACACTGCTTTTTATGAATGGGCACAGAAATATGAACCCTGCTGAGCGGCAGTCAAATAAGAGTAACCAGACTGCAACGACGGAGTCCCTTGGCTGTGTTTTGGGATGATCCCCTCCCTGTTGTTCCCTGCCAGCTCTATGTGGCTTTGCCTCCCCACAGCCGCAGCGCATGTCCATCACCATGAGCCTGGCTCTCCTGTTTTTGCTCTCAGCATTGCACTTCCAGCACGGGACAGGAGGAAAACCCCATCTGACTTCATGCAGCTTTAGTAACTCCAGTGCCAAAAAACCAGTTGTGCCCTCAACTGCTTAGTTTTGATGGCTGAGTTGATGCAATGTGTCCATTGGAGAGAGGATGTCTTTCATAAAACCAGTCAACTCTGCAGGACTGTACTTTGTTTAAAAAAGCTCAAAGGAAATTATGTGAACACATTACTGATTCTCTCAAGTACTGATTTGATTTCAGGGGGTGTTTTCCACTTCGTGCCAGGATGCTTTAGGAACAAGTCCTACCTGTGATGTGAAGTGTTGCTCAGTGTGGGGGAGCAGGGGAACAAGATATATGATCTCCAAACTGAAGGTCTTTGGGGAAAAAAGACGTTTCTCATGAGATCATTATGAGCACAGCACTACCTTTGGTCCCCTCTGGGAACTCTGATGTTCTCGAAACAGCAATCTTGAAAGGTGAAATATGGTCACCAGGAGGCTACGAATCCTTTTCATATACAAATCTGATAGCAAAAGGACAGACAAGTGCCCGCCAAAAAACCCTCGCTGGGAATTTGAGTGAACATTGCAGGACTAAGGTGATATCATGGCTTCCTTCCAGTAGGACTGCAAAGGGGGTAAATAGTCCCATAACATGTCCTCCTGCAAAGCTCCCATAACTGGTGGAATAAGGAAGAATTTCTTAATTTAGTTTCCCTTGTATTAAAAGCTTATGAAAACTATTAAAAAAAAAAAAAAAAAGACATAGGAGTAGGGAGTTATAAAAACCCAAACAAACCTCAAAACACACCCACCCTGGAAATGTCTCCCATTCACAGCTTCACCAAGTATTTTCTTTTAACACACCACAAGTCTTCCCAGAAGAACAACTGAAAAGACATTAGACATTATTTATTTTTCTTTTTAAAATATTGTTTTAGAAACCTCCCAGAAGGGAGAAAAATAAAATAAATTATTGCAGTGCCACATCAGCACAATCCCCAGGCTCAAAATGAAGAAGGCTACAGTGATCTAAGTATTCCTTTGACGTAAGATGCTTTTTAATTTCACAGTCAGCTGTTCTGCTTCCTTTTTGCAAAGACACTTCCACTTAATGTCTTCTAAGTCACCTTGAACACCCACTGGACATACATATACATATACTTGGTAGCTCTTTTGCTTATTTTCTGGGTTTGTTTTGGTAATCTGGTTTCATGCATGGGAAAGTTCATTCTCTGTAGTAAATGAAAGGCTTTCATAAGGGGTCTTCTTTCCATTGGAGACATGATTAGAGGCCAATTTCTATTCAAACCAAGTGTAATAAAAAGGGCTTGTTGTGAAGAACACAGCTCTAATTCTTTTTATTAAAGCACAGAACTACTCACAGTAACCTTTCGCAAGACAACTGAGAATAAAAACAGCTTCACCATCCTGTATTTCACACAGCAGCTTGCCAAGAATACGAGTTTCTCAGGGGTCAGAGCTGCAGCAGAGGAGCAGATGTGGCTGTTGCTGCAGAGGTGGGCCCCAGCCAGCACCCTCTCATCCTGTGGGTCAGCATGCATGGTGGTAACTTGCTGGGCAAAGGGCTTCAAACTCATGCTGTGTCTTCATCTGCTCCTGGCCCAGAGTCAAGGCCTGCTGAAGCAAGAGGCGAGCTGCGAAGCTTATGGGGTTTATGGGGTGCTGATCGCCTTCTGACAAGGGCAGACGTTTCCTGCAGCTACCAAATTTCCCTCCTGCATCCTCTCGGTGGGCTCAGTACTGAGATGAGATTTTTACCTTCTGCTGGACTACTTCAGACCTAACCCATGTGGGCAGGGGAATAATGGACAGACTTACAGCTAAACATGAAAAGGACAGGAGGCACCTCTGCTTTGCTCCTATTACCTCTTAAAAAGCAAAAGCAGACCATGGCACCACAAACCAGCATCTCCACAGAGCCTGCAGTTTTCTGAACCTTGATGAACTTGAGCTATGAGCACCGCACAAAGTGCAGAGATCTTTCACAGATGTGGCTTCATATGCTCCTTTGGACCTTGCAGAAAGGATAGTTCTGATCTGAGACCAGCAGAGATGGAGCAAAGGAGGGTTGAATGACAGGTCCCTGAAAAATGATCTTTACTTGGGTTCTCTTGATGAGGCAAGAGAAAGAAAATGAAGACATGTTTACTCCTTCTTCCTCTTGCAGTATTTCAGCTGATCCAGACCCTCACACATACCAAACTCATTACTTTGAGCCCCTCAAATTGTCTCCTAATTTTAGCTAACCTTGATTTACTATTTAAACAGGTATCAGTATTAAAATTGTCAATATTCTGTAAAGTTTTTTCAGCTCCTTTGTAAGGAGCAGAAAAGCATGATGCTGGTTTCTTTGCCTCCCCTTAAAACCAAGATATGCTGCTGCTTTCTGCAAGGCACTTGGAGTAAAGAAATTTTGTGTAACACTGAAATCTCCATATGGTCATTTTTATAAATTTGCAGAAGAGGTTAAACATGTAGTATCATTAAACAAGAAGAAACCTGCTTTCTTAAGGAAAGAAGTTATTTTGTCTGAGGCAGCCAGAAGACTTGCGACTGGGGCCTTGGAATACAGAGAGCACAAGAACCACCTCTCAGATTCTTGGCTTTCCAAACCTAGGAAACAATATTTGGAGCACAAATTTCCAGATGGAACCTACATGCAATGTAGTCCTACAGATCTGTTTTTGAAGTTGTGTTGTTAGGTAGTCCTACACACTGAGCCAAATCCAGTTTGGATGTAGTCACACAAAGCACATAGGTTTAAACATAAACATCTGTGCATACAAGCAGGGATGTGTAGTAACTTCTGGGGACAAGTGAATTTAGCTGTGCACAGACGCTGTGCTGAAACCTGGACAGTGTGTGTTTGGATTAATCTGGCTTCAGACTATGCAAAGTCTTAATTAAGGACAAGTTCTCTCCCAATCCAAACTTGAGGCTTACAGGTGAGATTTAAAATGAAATCACCAATTATGTGAGGCATTATACGCCAGATTTCCACCTGAAGCAATTAACTTCTAGAGACAAAGGAAGAAGGAAGAAAAATATCCTTTGGCTCTATGTATTATTATTTCTTGTAACCAGACTGTCCTCCATCATATGATAAAGCAGAAATATATGTAAGGAATCTTTCAGTCAACAGTTGTCACTACATACACGGATGGTCTGAAATCATACCTTAACCCACTAACAAAACATAAAAAGCAAGTTTTTTTCTGCACTGAGCACTACCAAATATAGGGTATATGGACTATAACAAGCCTGGCAAGTAAAAGCTTCCACATCCATTCCTGGACTAATTAAAAATATAAATTTTGGTAGAATTTTCCATCTTCCATTTGCAAATCAATAAGCATTTTCCAAATACTTAAAATTTCAGGTTTTGACAAATATGCAGTGAAGCCTTGTTAAGCAGACCCTTGTGCCCAGATGTCCTTAAAGGAAAATAATTCTGGTCTGCATCTTTGTGGCATTATGAAACGGCTGCCAGAGAAGACACAAAGTTTTGCTATGATAGGCCTGAATGTCTGCACACAACTTTAAAGACAAAATCACCTTACAAGCCTCAGCTGGGCTGAAGAGAAGTGGATCCCTGCGTCTCGCACTCCATGTACTACAGAAACTTCAGCTGCCTCCATTAAGAGTCTCAAGCTGAATCACGAAAACACATTCACGTTTTATTTATTTAAGGCATCAATCTCTCTCTCTCTGGCTGAGTGGGTGGATTTTCCAGATGCTTTCCTGACCGTGCTGAAAAGTATCTGCAGGACACAAACCTCTCCACACACCCAATTGCGCAACTCTTGTCCGTGCCGGCTCCGGGCGCTGAGCAAGACTCCTTCCCGCGCACGCCTCTCTCCCGACCTCTCTCCGCTTTCCAGAGTCTCAGCCCACTCACTTAACCCAGGCTGGAACAGGACAAATGGAAATTTCTTGGCTATTGGCTGCTTCACCTAAGGTTTACCCATATACAGAAGGCTAATTGAGACTGGGTAAAATTTTAATCCAAGCTTTATTTTAGCTAATCTTTTGTAGTGCAGCACAGTGGAGTTTGAATTGGTTTTGGCTTGGCAAAGCAACATACTGTTTCCTTGTTAGTGTTTGCAACAGGACAAACCAGCCTAAAATACTTACCCCATTCTTCATTTGTGCTATCCCTTACACCGTTCTCTCTCACAGGCTTCTTTAGCCTTTTATAGGCTTTCCCCAGCTTTTAGATAGGACATAATACAGAGGTCTGGAGCTGACAATATTATGTATGTAGTAACTCAAAATGATCAGGATGGTGATGCTCTTGCTCAGCACGGAAGTCCTTTCATGCAGCATTTGGCCTCTCCTTGCTATTGCCATTTTAAGGACAAGTGTCTTTAAAGAGGTAGTTGCCTCAGATCCCTAAAAGTAGCTGATATGACTCCTACCCGAAGTCCTATATTCAGATTTCATACGGAAGTCTATCTTCAGACAGAAAATTTTCTCCCTGAAAATTATCAAGAAATTTTTAAAGTACAACACTGTGATGTTGTTGCATTCAGAATGTTACTTCGCCAAGACACTGGCCAGGCTCAAGGCTGCTGAGTGTGATGGTGAAGGACAGCAGAGACATTTAGGTCTGGTCCAGGGATCTAGGGGGTCTAGGTCTAGGTCTCACATTCAGATCTGGGTGAAGCTTACGTTTCACACCTTCCTTGCAGTGGCTTCCCCTGGGAGCATGGGAAACCAGGCACCAACCACACACAGAGCTACAGTATGGGTTGAGGAAGTTCCTAAGAAATAAAAAGAATCCAGAATATCAAAGTAAGCAGCACATGACAGGTATGTGTTTAATTTGTGTGTGTTGTTAGGTTCATCCAACAAAATACTCAAGGGAATACAGCACTCCCTTTCTCATGGTAAGACCAGTGTCCCTGTGTCGCTTTCTGATGGGAAATCATTATGAAGAAGGTACAGAAAAGCCAAAGATCAGTTGGACACATTTGAGTACTTGCAAGCATAGAGTTAACAGCATGCAGTAAGAGCAGAGTGTAGTAGCAGCTGGCTACAAATGTAGACTTGTATTTGGAATAAAGCTTAAGAGGAGCTCAAGAGTAATGCTGGTGCATTCTACAATCCCATAGCAGTGCTGGGGGAGTCCACTAACGGGTATTTTCAACTATTTTTTCCTTCCATCTTGTGATGTCTTCATATCTGAAGTTTTCATTTCTGCCACAGTTTTCCTGTGTTACTCCTTTGCATGGAAACATAATGATACCAAGTGCTGAAAACTTAGTGCTCAGTTTCCTTCCAAGACAGTAATTTCACAGGTAATTTTGCTATGAAGTTGAACAGCCCAGAATGCAGCTTAGGTGTTCTGGCAGCAAGCTGATGTTACCAAACATCATTATTTGTCTAGCTAGTTTACAGGGAAATAAAAACAAAATCCCCAGGTGTCGCTTACAGTGGAGCCAATGTTTTTCATTCCATTCGTAAATACAACGTGGGCTGTTCAGCCCACACACCTATTTTATAGCTCTAATGAAAAAGACAAGAGCAAAATTCACACATCATGGTGACCACACTGCCTTTCAATTCACCCCTGTAAAAGACAGAGATTGATCCAACAGGTATTGCTCCAAGCATGTGAATGCAATATATGAAGAAGCATGTCAAGAATTTTAATTGTACTAAATAGGAAAAACCCGTAACTAAGAGAAAATAGATTGCCTACATAACAACACACAGCTGGAATGACTTTAGTCCCCACAGCACTGCTAAGAGGCCTCTTTATGGGCTTGGATTAGAAGTGCTTTTAGCCAGGCACAGAGGGACAGGTTGGAGAGGGGTAGCCTCAAACCCACAGACCCGAATGTCTTGGCTCTTTCAGCTCCTAAGTTAGCACAGGACACACAGACCTGATAACTTTTTGGATCTTGCTGTTACTGCCTGATACTGATGACTTTCTCAGGGTCCACCCACTATTCTCCATCTTTACGAAGATAGGCAGTTTCAAATTTGTTGTTTGTATATTCCATTTATCACACATGCCATTACATTGCAAAAGGCTCAATGTACTGACAGAGAAGGGACATGCTGATGGCACAGGGGCACCTTGACAGCTCCTGAGCACGTTCCTCTGCAATGGCAATACTGCATACATGTTGGCATTCTTTACTTATTAATTCAGACTTCAGTTCCCTGCCAACTGCTCCAGTACTGGGAGTACATACTGGAAAAGAAAAGAAAGACAAAGAAACTGTACATAGGTGGTCCCTCCCCATGCAGCCCCTGATGCTGGGATTGAAGCCCCAACAAAAACCCAGGACCCCTGAGGGTGCTGGATTCTCTCAGCTGCTCAGGGCTCACCCCAGGAGAGGGGAGGCTTGGCCCCCTTCCACCGTACTGGCCATGGCAATTAAAAGGGTCACTCCAAATTAAATTTCTTGGCCTAAAATGAACAGCCACATGGGCACCACCATTCAGCGGGGATTTCATACCCCAGGATGCACGCAGGCAAAATCCTCATCTGTCACACATGGCCAGATCAGTGAACTGGAAGCAATGTGCCTGACTTTCCTCTGGCTTTGTGAGTATGAGTGACCCTGTGACTTTTTATTGAGCCATATGATTACACACTGCAGGCATACATGTGAAAGAATGCCCAGGGAGGTGTGTGGTTGTGGCACCTGAAATCCCTCACTGGCCGTTTACAAACCATAAAGAAAAGTTGACAAATTCCTAAAGCTTAGAATTTTTTTTTTTCAAAGCGGCTTAAGGTTTGTGTGGATATAGCACACCACCAGGCTGATGCCAGGCATTTTTTTGGTGCTTGTTATTAGAGATGTGAACAATGGCCTGGATTTATCCAGAGACAAGGACTAAAATTATTCCATCTGTGCAGTGTTAATGAATAAATGCTATTCCTTAACTATCGCAAAATTCTGAGCCATGAATTTTGGTCATGTTTGAACAATTATTTATAGGCACAAACTCCCCTGTACTTTTTAAAAAACCCGTTTCTGAAAAAGCTTTGTATCCTAAAGTTTTCATTTTTGCTGTAACCTGTTCAAGTGGCTTTTAGCAGTTGTACACTCCTAAAACTCCCTAGTTGTATTTTATCAAAGGTGAAGAAATAATATATAGCTTCTTACTGTATAAAAGGCTATAAACATGCATGGGGAGAAAACAGTTAAATGGATCTAGTTCAGCTGCTCCCAAGCCACTCATCAGGGAAAAAAAAAAATTACAAATACATTTTTAAACCAGGTTTTTTTCCCCTCACCTTTTTTTAGTATAACTGATTTCATTACGGCATGGCAGGATGATTCATCCATTCCTGGTCCAGAAATTCCTAGACTCGATTCTTACACTTGGAATCCTGCTTAGGAGCTAGATTGTTGCAACTGCACAGAAGGGGTATCCTGACCCAGTCATATCTTATATACCCTACAAAAGATACCTAAAGAAGTACCTGCCTTCCTTGAGGGGGCCCCCTGGTAATTTTTATCCCTCTTTCCCTGTCAGCACTTGACCTAAGGGGTGCGGAGAAGGCTGGAGGACCAGTGCTTTGGTGTGCACTGGACCTCCCTGGGGACATGAGAGACTGTCTCCTACCAACAGCTCAGCAGGGAAGAGGGGAGGTAAAGGTGAGGAATATCCTGACTCACTGTCTAGAGCATGGAGGTGACCAAGATGGGTGTGGAGAAAAGGCTCACAGTCTGCAATTCTGGCTGTGTTCGCCAAGGGCAAAGGGTAATTATCTTACACAAGCTGTTTAGTCTTCCACTTATCTACGGTGTACTGGTCCTATCTTCTGATTCCTTGGGAAGCTTCTCTTCATCAGCAGGGCTTTCAGCTCATTTCTTTGAAGTCTGTTTTCTAAAATATCACAAGTGTGCTTCGCAACAGTTCAAAGACCATCTCCTCTGCTTTCAGCAATTCCATATTTTACTGCAGCTTTGAATTATGCAATCAGTAATTCCACGGTGAAATTTCTACTTAAAAGACTCTATTTATTAAAGTGCAGATCTTAAGTTCTTAAACATTAACATAACGTAATAGTTCTTAACATAAAGAAACAAAATGCACAATGAATTCTACATCTATTACCTCAGAATGCCATGAGTTAGGAAGATCAGATCTTCTACCTTGGAGTCCATCTGATCCCTTCAATTCCCTTGCCTGTGGAGATACCTGGAGCCCAAATCTCAGAGGAAAGAGTCAAATCTTGCCAGAAAGAGATCTCATCTTTCTGTCTACCATCTAGAAACTAGTCTGAGCACTCATGCCTGAGATTTAGCATCCCCAAAGTGTATCAGATTGGAAAGGAAGTTTTGCCCTTTCCTCGTTCATTCTTTCCCAAAGTGTGTTGTGCATGGGGTGGTGCAAAACAGTGACATTGATTGATGAAAGAGTTAACATTGATGGCAATCTGGTAGAGGAAAACCAGTGGAGAGGCTTAGCTTGCCATCTGGAGCAGATAACTTTAAAACAGCCTGAGAAATGGGGTTGAAGATGAAGTAACTGGGATAAGAAACACGCTTCCTCACTTTTTCAGTGCAGCAATCTGGAGGCACTGCAGCTGAGCAACTTCTGGCAGCATCCCTGCACATCTGTAGCATCCATTGAAAAGAAGTAAACAGCATCAGTGAGCTGGAAAAACTGTTTTTCTCATCCTCACTGACCCCCTGCAGCAAATCTGTCCCAAGCTCAAAGGAGAAAAAATCTGATGTGTATTTTCCTAGGAGTTGTCTGCATCTGTATTCATTGTTCTTTAATATGTTAGTATGTTATGCTTAGTATGTTTGGCTTAATGTGACCAGTTTATGTTCTATTGACTGAAAAATACAGTAGCTTGACAAATTCTCAGAAATTAACTTATTTGAAAAGGAAGGACAGAACGATTCAGAAAAAGGGGAAGTGGTGCAAGACAGTGTGTATTCAGTCCTCTTCTAAAAAACTTCTTCCCCAAAATGAGAATTGTTGGAGAATGCCTCTCTCCTTCCCTCCTTCTGCTGATCTCTTCCTTCCTTGAACCAAACTACAGGCTCCAGCAACAAGGCAGCTAATAATAAACTCCTCAGCTGAACTCTAGGAAAGCAGCTTGGTCAAGGTTTTGCCTGCCAAATGCTGACCAACACATGTTCCCAGCTGCCAGCAGTGACTGACTGCTAGCCACGTTTTTTACAAACCAGTTATACTCTAGCCTTCTGCCCCTCAGAGAACATTTTGCTCCAAACAAGCCCTCCCAATTCCAACTGATGGACGCAAAGGTACTTGACTCATGGTCCTCCATATCTCATGTCCATGGAGCATACTGGGACTTCTCCAGTCACAATATATTAACACAACTGCTCTTGCACTATGACTCCTGAAACAAAAACCCCACTGCTGCTTTGATCCCTGCCCACACCAGCAGGCTGTACAGGAGCAGCACTGGCATTTCTACAGTGCCAGCCAGCGGACAAACAGGACTTCTTTCAAAACGACCTTTTATCAAGGTTTGTGTAATAAAACTTGGCTCTTGCCTTCGGATTCCCCTCTATTGCCATCTTTTACCAGCAAGGACACAAGGCCAAGAGGGAACACCAACTGAGACAGCAGGCGTAACATTTCCGACTGGTCAGGCAGGAGCTTGATCATTTTGGCCCCAAGAGCCAAGAGTGCTTCACTTGAAATGCTGACCCAGCTGTCCACTGAGTTTGGACTCTTTAAAAGACGTGCAGGTCACCTTTCTGTCTGGAGGAGCCCAGCACCAGGTGAGAAAGCAGCCAGCACTGCTGAAGGCACAAGGCTCCTGCTCCCTCCAGACGCTGCTTAGAGGCTGCCTGGAAATGCAGCAGAGACTGCAGAGGTGGAAATACAGAGTCAGGTTTTCTGAAGAAGGGGAAATAAACCCTTTAGGGAACACAAAAGCATGAGCACCTGCAGTCAAACAGCATGTATGCTGGTGCAGGGATGTATGGAAACCAGGTCAGCCTAGATCCTCCCTGAGCTGCCCCATGATGCTGGGAAAGATTAGGACAGTATGGGAGGAAGTTTGGGCTCCAAAATAGTATGGACAAAGAAGGCTGCTTGGATTGGGACACTACTGAACTACACAGCTCTCACCAGTGCCAATGCTATTGGCTTCATGATCCCATTCTCCCTTTAGGCAAGCTGCAGATATGTGGGATACCTCCCTGACCACAGCAACGTTGTTTTCCAGAGGCATAAGGCAGTTATGGTCGGTTCTAAAGGGTGGAACTATCCTGACTCCTCCTCTTGTGGTGAAATCTCCTCCTACCACTTCCAGGTTGCCAGTCCTCTCTTCCCTCCACGCTGCCCCACCAAGAACAACAGCACAAGCATTTCTGGAAATGGTCTTGCATTTCTAAGGGGAGAAATAACTCACCTTGGTAGCATCACAATACCCATGAGAAAGAAAGAAATGACAGCAAGTGAGTATGCAGAAATCCCATCATGTCACAACAGCGCACTTGCTATTGGGATAGTAAGGATAATGGAGTACCCACTGCTTGCTAAAATCCTCTGCAGTTCACTGCAAGAGAGTGCTGACTAGGGATAGCCAGGTAGAGGATAACACCAAGGGAACCTATTTTTATAGCTGTTAACGAATGCCAATATTTTTTAGTCATTTGGAGGTGACAGAAATGAACAGATAGCATTTCTTCCTATTTCTCAAGATTTGTTTTGCTTTTTTGCTATTCCAGGGCTTAATCCAGAACAACAACAACAACAACAAAAGTAGGAAAAAACCCTGTGTTATGGAGGACTTTCCAAGCCACAGATGCTGGCTCTGTGGTTGGCTGATCTATCCAAAATAAAGCTCAACAGCAGGGAGCAGTGGAGTAGTTCAGGGGGTAGAAAAGGTCATGCGAATGTGATCCCCACCTCCCAAACTCCACATCTCCTTACGCTGCCTCCCCCTGCTCCTTTTGAGATGGAAGGAATTTTTGACTTATTTTTATTTTCAGCCTGCCTTTCCTATCCACTTGCCAGCTGGGGTCACTGAAAGTGACTCTTGTTGCAACCACTTTCCCAGGACAGAAAAAATGAGGTGAACTATTATTCTGATGGCTTATAGGTGAAAAGGCACCAGCAGCTTTGATGATGAGCCCCTTTGGCTGCTCCAAGACAGAGCTGGCACTGTGGGAACTCAGAGGCCACCATGTCACCTTCCCCTTGCCACAGGGACAGGCATTCCCCTGCCCTGGGTGAAACTGTTCACTGCAGAGACTGAAACATTTTC
The DNA here is from genome assembly GCA_013398055.1 of Ifrita kowaldi. NCBI lineage: Eukaryota > Metazoa > Chordata > Aves > Passeriformes > Cinclosomatidae > Ifrita > Ifrita kowaldi. The sequence goes on from VZRS01011059.1 coordinate 418,795, forward strand.
CCAACAGAAAGAGATCACAAGAGCCTTGAAAATAGGGGCCTCGAAGGCTGCTGACCCCTGTGCACAGATGCGTGGCACTGCCCTCCTCACATGAGAAGGCCATTTTGGGTGAACAAACATTAAAAAAAAAAGAGGAAAGTGGAAAAAGGAAAGAAAGTGACCAACCTAATTTTAATAATTTTTGACATCAGAATGCATTCATACTGTATACTTTTCCTTTTCCTTTGAGAGGAGTGCACAGCCTGTGTCCTGGCCCAGCTGATGGTACAGCTTCTGCAAGTCTACAGGAGATCCCATGAAACCACTCTGGGGAACACCTACAAACCCTGCTGCACATCAGTCTGGGGGCTGAAGCAATGCCCAGCTGGGCAGAGGACGTGTAAGAGGCATGGCACCTTTTTTTTACAGCCTGCACATTCATTTCTCTTCAAGTGTGGGCTTCAATTTCATAATGAAAGAACTCTTTCGGAAGCCTTATGTTTGCCAAGAAAATAAACCAAGTCTAAACGTCACACCTTCCTCTGGGAGGACATTGGATGTGGATGATGGGACTATACCTGTATGTTTTGATGCTGCCAGCAAGAAGGTTTTTCATAGCAAATGTCTGACTTACCCTAAGCAGTACGCAAAAGTAAGCTGAAAGACTGCTGTCACTTACCAAACCTCTTGTAGCCGAAGGACTGCACCTCCTCCTCCTCCACAAAGTCGTCTGGAGAAAGAAACACACAGCAGCAGATTATTACTACTACCACTGGAAAAAGATGGGAAGAAGTTTTTACAGGTGCATGTTCATGAATTAATGTAAGTTTAATTGATTTGTTAGGCATGCTACTGCTCTTCCCCTGTGCTGCTCCTATCCCACCTCTGTCTCCAAGTGCAGAAGGCAGTTCAGAGCCTTTCCCCCAAGCAGAATCCCCAGCAGAACTCCAGATTACCAACTGTGCAGATTTATCACCTGGCAGCCATCCTGAGGCCTGCTTGGCCAGCTAAGTACAGACCAGGGCAGATATGTCCCTCATCACAATGACAGCCACAACTGTCACCAGTGTGCCACTTGGTCAGGCTTGTCCGGACCACAGTAGTCAGAGGGGATGGCTGTCCATCCATCCACCACCTCCCATAACATGGCCTTCAACTTGGCCTGAAAATGTCAGATCCGATAAAAAATGGGAAACAGAACTGATAAACAGATGAGAAAAATAAAAACCAAGATGGTGAAGACTGTGAAGGCTCTAGAGGGGAATCCATATGAGGAGTGGCTGAGGTCACTTGGTTTGTTCAGCCTGGAGGAGACTGAGAGGAGACCTCATGACAGTCTGCAACTTCCTTGTGAGAGGAAGTGGAAAGGCAAACATGGAGCTCCTCTCTGGTGAGCAGTGGTAGGACTTGAGGGAATGGAAGTTGTGTAAGGGACCTTTAAGTTGGCTATTAGGAAAGTATCAGGCTCTCCAGCAAGTGGTCACAGCACCAACCCTGCCTGAGTTCAAGAAGCATTAGGACAATGCTCTCAAATACATGGTGTGATTCTTGGGGCTGGCCCGTGCAGGGACAGGAGTTGGACTTGATGATCCTTGAGTGTCCCTTCCAACTCAGCATATTCTATCATTTGATGTTTCCCTCATGCCTTTTGTTCTCATCTTTACAGTTAGCAAGCAGTAATATGCTAATAATCACAAGTTTATTTTGTCAGAAGCTGAATTTCTCTCCACTTCCTTCCGGCAGCAAAGGAAAAGGCTGGCATCAGCAAAAGAAATACACCCATGACTTCTTTAAAAAAAAGGATATGTTTGTGTTCATGTGTTCAGCCTCCTTCCACCAAGACAACCCCTCATTCTGCTAAGTCAGGAAAGGCAAAAGCCCTGCCTCATCACCAGCACCAGCCTCTGCATCAACTGCTCGGAGGGTAGCACAACCCAGGCTGTTCTTCTCCGAGTTCTGTATTTCCCAGAGGAAGCATTTAATGACTGGTGGAGGAAAAGCAAGCTCAAAGCAGACAAACACGTATGATGGAGTGAGAAGTCTGTGTTTAGTTAGACCTTTTTTGCCCACAGAATTGCTGCACATGATAGGGCTGCTCTGCATCACAAAACTGGGCTAACTGGTGCCACAGCTAACTTGGGCCAGCACAGAGCCTTGGGGGGATGAATTCAAAGGTAAAGATACAGTCTGTATCCAGGCTCAACAAAGCCTAAACGATTTGAGTGCATGTCTCCAGCAGGAAATCTGACTTGTTCCTCCTTGTGACCTGCGAGGTGCCACGCACAGAAGTCTGAAGGAGACTTTGCCTGAAGCAGCAGCTGAGTCCATGAAATGCATCATTTTGCAGAACATCACCCTTTATTCAGGCAGCACTGTTGATTAAACAGCTAAAAACACCAGGTAAGACATTTTGCTTACTGCCAGCAATGCTCCTGTCCATATCTTTAGCTAGATCCCCAATTCAGATGTGCATTTAAGACATGGGAGAGCCAGTGGATGCTCCTTAGGCAAAACAAACACATCCTGGTTTTGAAAGCAGAAAGAAACCTTTAAAAAAACCAGCCAAACAAACCCTCACAACTGTCCTGAATGCCATCTGAAGACAAGGCCACCCAACTAAACAAGACAAATACCAATAAACCATAAACGGTCAACAACCAACTTCTCCTCCCAACAGTGAGCTACTCAGGAAAAATCTTCCTGTCTTGCACAAAAGATAAAATGCTGCACAAAATAAGATAACAGCTCCAGAGCCCTTAGCTTCCTGCCCTGTCCTGCTATCAGGCTGCAACACACTCGCCTCCTTTGTTTCTCAGGAGTGTAACCTGGCTTATCTGATCCGTATCTGATGTATACAGCCAGGCCACCTTTAAGTCCTGCAGCTTCATCCCACACCACATCTCCAAGACCTTCCTCCCAGGCTGACAGCCCCTTCCCTAGCTGTCTTGTTTTTCACACTTAGACCAACAGCATTGGCTTTTACAACTTTAATCACGTTTTTGTTTCTTTGGCCTTTTCTGTATTTGCAACATATATTTATATACGTACATGTAACATATTTCGATACACCCACGTACTTTTAAATATATATATTTGCTTTCCAATATTTGTGATGCTGCATGTTATTCATGCCAGGGATGGGTTTGTTCCTTAAGCTTTGAATACTTTATTCATTACTTATTCAATATAAATATATTATATATAATTATATATACTAATTTTTCTTTATTCAATAATTATTCATTCACCTCCTAATTTTGAAGAGCACTTGTAGTATTTGAAACAAAGAAGTGGAGACAGGCAAGGACAGTTATATCAAGTGGTGATCCATCTCCCTGCTCACAAACATTTCAAACATCACATAAAATGTTTTTCAGTCTCTGTGAGCTGATCTTGCAAGGGGCATTCAATGCAATTTTAAGGGAAGTCTATGAAAATTATTTAACAGACAAAGCTCAGTGTTCTTTGAGACACAACTGCAACTTTGCTGAAATCATGTGCAAATATAATATTTTACAATATTAACTGTAATGTAACAAGTTTAAGGAAAATAAAGATGGAAGAAATTAATAAAGTAAGCTTAGACTAAACATTCAGAAATTACAGCCCTTTGGAAAAAGAGACTAAGATGGGTCGAAAGTCCTACCTCAAAAGAAGACTGTGTTTAAAATATTAAAAATTAAGTTGACATATAAGCCTATAAACTTAAGTCCTAAGGCAAAGCCCTGCACCCAGCCTGCTCCTCCCATGCCTGTTGGGCAGCGTTGTCCTCACTGGAGGCAGCAGAAACTTGACCCTCAGCTCCCTGTTCCAGTGCTGGAAATAATAAACTTTTGTCACAAGTTCTCCAAAAATCCCAAAGCTTCCTAATAGCTTCAGATCACAAAAATACAGGAGAACTTACATTTTCATTGAAAAAGTAACAGCTTTTCCAGTGAAAACTATGAAAATGTGATCTGTTATGAATTACAGAGGTTAAGAAAATATACACCAAATAGGAAAGAAAATACTAAGAACACCTCCAGTACGTTTTAATGGCTTATGCTTTTAAAGGCAGTATCAGAAATTGGTGTGACAGAAATTCATGAGCTTTGAGCACCAGTGGCTGATCTTAGAAACGGAAATTCTGCATTTTCACATCCGTGGTGCCCATACTTGAGTGGGGCTGCAACTGGTGTAGGAGGGGTTTGATTGACATTGTGAAAGCCTTAAGTTAGAAACATTTTTCTTTAGTTTAAATCCAGTCCTTCTTAGTTGCAAAGAGGACTGGAATGAATGCAGTATTTCTGTTACATACACGTCCATTAATATGTAGGCAAGGCTTATTTTCGTGGGTGAAAAATAGGAACGGCAGACTCCTCCTTGAAGCAGACAACCAAGCAGAATTTGTTGTTGTGTCCTGGTCACAAGAATTAACTCTTTAGTACTGGGAAGACCAGCCCTAACTTAGTTATAAGACGCTCAACTGAGCTCTCGGCTGTGAACCAAAAGACAGGGAATCCAGAATAAGAAAGGTGAAGAAACCTAAAAAGCTGGTCTCTTATTCCACTGACTTGTACAGAACTCTGGCAGCAGGAAGGTCCATAAAAGAGGTGAGCTTTGGGCAGAACAGAAACATGTGTGAGCAACCAATTGTATTTAACCATGTAGAGGAAGGGCCACTGGAGTTCTCCTTTTTTATTGGGTTTACAAGAGTCTCCTTGGATGCTACAACAGATTGTCATGGGGAGCTTACAGCAAACTGCTACAAATCACTGTCTGACTGCAGCTGAGCAGCAATAAGTCAAGTATTTTAGGGAGTCAGAGCAAAGTAAGAGTTCTGGTCCAAAAAAAAAAACCAAACCACCTTTGAGATATTTTGGCAATATCCATGCCCCGTTGAGTACCAATGCCAAATTCCACTTGCCCTCCAGTTATAAGCTATTACTGCAACAGCTCTAGTAAATACAGTTGTAGAGTTAAATAGGTTACAGTACAATGCTTCAAGGGAGTGGGAATTATGAAAAGGCAGTTCAGCTGGGGATTAACGCAGCGAACAGAGGGAATTCATTTAATCTAAAACAAATTAGACTCTCATTTGATTAATTTGCTAGAGGCAAAGCAAATCTGTGGAGTAGAACTGTTTAATTTCTTGTTCTTAAATCTTAAATAAATTAATCATGGATCACTTATGAGTCATTCTGAGGTCAAGTAAGAAAGAGCTGGCCTGGAGCCAAAATGGATGCTAAATCTGCCCCTGAGACAATACAGGGCATAAAACCACGGCACCAGATCTGAGGAGCCTTTGGTGCAAGGTGATTTTAGGGAAGTTGTTTCCATTTTAGCCCCTTCCTTTTGCAGGTGTCATTGTTGGCATATGGAAGGTGTTACAGAAAGTACACCGCTAATGTACATGTCCAGCTGTGTCCTTTTAACAGTACACCCTGCTCAGCCATTTAAACCTAATTAACTAACGAAGCAAACAAGATCTCAGAACCATTAGAGATGCTGGGTCATAATGGTGGCTGCAGACACGTGGTATCCAATAACTTCTTGAACACTTGTGTGCTGCAAACATGAATACAAAATCTGTGTTTAAAGACTTTGTTGTAAGTCTTAAATAAAGAAAACACATCAATATTCTACATTGCATTTCAAAATCTGGGAAAATCTATTCCAGGAGAGAATGAGGCATCTGGGCTGAAAAGAGTCATGCCAAGTTTCAGATTTTAGAAGTTCCTTTATAACCCCCTGAAAACTCAAATTACAGTACATTAGAACTTACCCCTAAGTACGAGCTGGGAACTCAGACTGTAAGATTAATTTGTAGTAAAAATGACATCCAGTGTAAAGAGTTTCCTCTAGAATAAATCTCTCTCTCAAAGGGCTTTAATGGTTAGAGCCCTACCTTCCCTACTGACTTAATGGGAACTGTAGAGCTATATCCCAGTGCAACTCTGTAAAAATCATTCTAGTATTATCAAGGAGAGATTTTTACTTGTACTATTTGGAAAGAAGCTGTGCCCATTAGATGAAAATCACAATATTCCTCTCTTTAACCCGTGAGTCAGCATGGATGAAGAACTCTGCTCAGAACTGTGTAACAAGTGCATGTCCTTCATGAGAGACTGCTTGCAGTGTCAAAAAGCTGCTTCTGCCCACTCTCTCCATCTCAGCATTTTCACTGAAAGGCAAAACTTGTCCACTTGTGAGGTTTCTGTAATATTAACAACTGCTCAGGCAGACGAGAACAGCGACACCAATATCTTCCTCATATCATATTTCAAAAGCTTTTTGAGCTGCCACCAGATTTATATGCATTTCTGGTCACTATTAACTGGGTCTACATTCAAACTGCTGACCTAGAGGTGAAATGGAGCCAGCAGAAGCACAGCAAGCAGCTGTGGCCTTCAGATGTTGATGACTTCATCAGTCTAATTAGTTTCCACTGGTTTTCATAGTTTTTTATTCTGGACAGTCTCCTGCTTGTGCTAATGGGCTGCTCATTCCCCTCTCTCTTCACAGATGCTTTATTTCACTTGTCCTCTTATTCTGCCTTTCTCCAGTACTTTTTCCTTATAGGCCCTTTTCATAGTCAAGTCTTGCTCTCTGCCTCTTATTTTGATAAGCCCTCCCTCATAAAATCCTACCCCACACTTAAAGCACTTCATGATTGACAGGATCCCAAGCTGACATATCAAACTAACAGTCACTGTTGTTTGCTGAGTGCGTTGTGCCCATATTATCCACCCTTTCCTTTGTCTGGCTTGTGAAGCAGCAAACTCCTTTGGACAGGGATTACACGGATTCTGCACTTGCAGAGTACCTGGTCTTTAAGGCAGCCATGGCAGAGGTTCAGCTGAGGCAGTCCTGGAAGAGAGCCCACCTCCCTGCATCCTAAAGCATCCTGTGGGATGTTGTTTGAGCTTGGATTCTGGCAACAAAACAGAGGCTTTTCCTCAGCTCTCTCCTATCCCAGACTGCTGATTTGGGAAATTTATCTACTTATCTTAGTGACTGAAAGAGGCAATGTCCTAGATCAGAGATCCTCCCTTGGTACTATCCTATGACTTGGCTGGTGTCTCTCATCACCTAACACATGCATAAAACAAACAAAACCAATAATCATGACAAATGGGTGCATCTTAATATCTTGGTCTTCATCTATTCCCCCACTGATATGCCCAAAAAATATGAGCACTTACATTGAGAACACACAAAAAAAGATAGAAGATTGTGAAATTTAGAGGTATAACAACAGTCACTCTAGTTTTATTCTTTAGGCACAAGATGAAGATATAGGGGGTTTTGAATAGGGGTTAAATAGGGGATTTTGAACACAACTTGTTAGCCCATAAGTGCCACACAGCATCATTACCATGCTGGGGTCAAGAGCAGCTGTGTGGTGTGGAGGATCAACCTTAGAAGTTAAAAGTTTAAATCATATTGTATTTCAAAATAATGATTTAAGAGCAAACAGATCTGTTCTCATTAGTGCACTGAAAAATCGTGGCTCCCTGTCTGTATGTCAGAGGAGGCAATCAACAGCAGTATTAAAATGGCATACACATTCCTAACGACACATGTCTCTATTACCTCCCATAACTCATTCACTTTGTTCCCCTGTGATGGGCCAGTCTGCACCTCAAATTTATGCACCAAAAGGGATTGCAGTTTTAGGTGGAAGTGATCAAACTCCAAAGACAATTCATCTTAGGTTGCTCCCTCACTCACACAGACCACACTCACACTATGGGGAGGATCAGGTTCACTTTCCATGCCTTGTAAAAAGCGTCTTTATTTTGCTTCCCAAGGGGGAGGGCTGGAAGGAGAGATTCTCTGTTCTGAGACACAGAACCTCAGGATAAGGAACGTTTTGTGAAGCTGAAGATAACTGGGCATGCATCCTTTGCAGTACTGAGCTGCTTTCATCCTTGACATTTCTCCCAGCTCTCTTTATTTTACTGTTTTATCTCTGCAAGGTCTGATCAGCTCTATCTCTCTGCAAGATTACCTTTCCCTCCTTATCCTAGCAGGCAGAAGTGTCTGAACCTCTGGGCACAATGGTCTTTCAGTGTAGATCTAAGTAAACTGTTTAGTGGTTGTGACAAAAAAGGGCTCTGTTCAGCCCTCAGCTGTAGCAAAATCAGTCTAAAATGAATCTACATTATCCAAAGTAGGAGAAGAAAGAGCCACGGGAGATTTAAACAACTCCCTTCTTCACAGGGGTTGGCTTGCCCGTGCCATTCTTATGTCCTATTCAGTCCTATGTGGCTGGAAAAGTAGAATTGAAGCAATGATGAACAATTACAAGTTCTTACTGAAAATGCTCCTGTCATAAATAGCTTATACACTAATTCTGCTCAATATCCTTTGCAGTTGTATTTCTATCTGTGCAATAACAGATTTCTCTTGTAATTTCATAGCTCTGTTTTCCTCTATATTGTTAATAAGAATATCCTTTGACACATGCTTGCATCTTTCTCATCCATATATTTAAAATCCTCTGTGCTGACTTTACTGACTGTAAAGTAGCGTTGCTCAGGATTTGTTCTGTGTTTTATCACACATTTATTATAACTGCTCATGCCTTTGAACTTCTGCTGTAGGGTCCTGTGACATGTCCAACACACACCACTCAGACCTCCTGCATATGTTTCATGTTTATGTTACTATATTCATATAAGCTCTGTTATATCTGGTCTAAGGAAAGGTTATTGGATCACTCCACTTCTAAACCTTGGTTTTCAGATGCTTTCTGGCTTCTGCAAAATGCTCTGGACTGGATTTTTTTGAAATTCTTAGTTTGAAGTTTCTAACCAGGAAAGACCTATTTGCAGATGACTGTTCATTTGATTTTGTGCACACAAAGGAGAAAGAGAGATTTTCCTCCCGTGTTACAAAATTATAACTTTTATTCCTTTATTCTTTAAAATTAGCAGTGGCATCAAAACAGAGAGAAAGACAAAACCTGTCAAGAAGGTAAACATCATATAAATAGATTATTTAAGACTTTTCAAGGTAGTCAAGAGAGAACAACTGAACTTGCATGCACAGTCAGCTTTTGCAAATGTAGGCTAGGCATAACTTGCAAATTCCGTCCAGGCTCTAAGTCCCACAGAAGAGACAATTTTATCAATACAGGCTGATATGTTAATTAATTGTCTGGTAAAGTGTTCACTGTGTAAGGCAAACTTGGGGCAAACTGAACTGGCATATCCTGGGAGAGCTCAGTGTACTCTTGCCTGCTGCGAACCGAGCATGGAGCACACTGAGCTGCCCTTGAGGTGAAGGGGCGATGCTGAGAAAGGCACACGCTCAGGCCAGGCTGAGGCACTGCAGGCTTCACTGGTTCCAGTGGAACACAACCAAGGACAAACCTGGTTTTCCTTGGGCATCTTTTTTTATTAAATGAAAGGAACCGCACAAGACAGAATACCTGGTAAGGTTCCAACTCTTGAGCACATCCCAGTACTCAAGCACAGGATCCGGATGATTTGTCCTCCAGCACCATGGCTATATAAGTGGTATGTAGCAAGGTGCTTGTGATGGCAGAGAGGGAGGAGGAGGAGGAGGAGGTGGGGGAGGCAGAGGAGTGGTGGAAAGAAGCAGCTAAGCTATTTTGAGCATCGTAATTAAGAGCTTCTCTGTCATCCTGGAGCAACAATCCCAAAATGACCACCTTGACTCTGTCATTGCCTGAGTTTGGGCATTAGTATTAAGTGGTTATCCAAACAGTATCCATATTTCAGAGGAAAATGCTTATCACCAACACTGCCATGACAGTAGTGATTACAGATAGAGTTTAAAGTAGTAATTACAAAATAATATTGCAGATATATGGGAAGAAGTTCTCAGTTTTAATGATGCTTGTCCCTGTCTTAAATTAGGGCCAATGTTTTCAAACATATGGTGGTGTTTGACTATGAAGAAGCTGTTTTCATTTGTTTCCCAGGCAACGGGTACTCCTTCACACCCCAATAAATAACTACAACTTAGAAGTATCATTTGATAAAGATAAATCTGACCATAAAGCAGTCAGATCCCCATGTAAATCACATGAATTATTACTAAAAATAATCACGAAGTTTGTGAGCTCAGTGTTGTTTGCTGGAAATAAAACTGCCAGCATATTGAACATAAACTTCAATTTGTTTTACTGATTTAAAACATAACACATTACAAATACCAGCAATGGGAAATATAATTTATTCCTTACAGATATTTAGTGATGTAATTATTTAGATATTCCTCCATTCTCCAGAGAGAGTAGATACAGAGACAGCTGCAATCAACAGATCTTTTTGTTTTTATTGAAAAAAATGTGTAACTTTACCAAGTTCTACAGTCCTACAATTACCACTACCATCAAGTTTAAAGACAAAATATGAAGAGCCAAGTCCATACCCAGAAAAGGAAATCACCAAGTCAAAATTTGCTTTGACTCTCCGACTTCCCTAACACTGGCAAAGGCACTTGATGTGATCATTTGTTTGAAGCTTTTCTTTTGCTATTAGCACAGTCATTCAAGTGTTCTTCTTTGCATGTTTTATTACTGATTTCTGTAACTCTCTGGGGGAAAGAAAGAAAGATGGCTGTGATCACTTTTAGGGAAACCAAATGGTAAGGACTAGCATTCCCTCTTGATGGAGTGTGGGGCACCAGCAAGTGCTCCCAGGAGCAGGAATTACATCTTCCCTTTGAATGCCACTTCTCTGCTTTGCAAAGAGCAGTGGAGGCAGAATGGATGGAGACACAGGCTGCATTATATGTTATTCCTATCCTTGGTCCTTTGCATCCCACCTCTCTCCAAAACCCCAGAGAATGGAGTGCAAGGCTTTCAGTGATAACAGGCACAGGTTTGTACTCCCCATTGGTTTGGTTTGTTCCTGCCCTTACACTTATGCTGATAATGACAAGCTGATGACAGCATTTTTGGCATGAGCAGCCTATAAATAAAGAACATTGTAAATACATTATTTTTAATATGTTGCATGGCCCTGGAGAGACACCATGCCACAGTGTCAGAAGTAACTTAAATAGTGTGTGTGGGCTTGCAAAATAAATGTCCCCCAAAAGTTTTTCCTCCCTTCAAGCAGCTACTCTGGCAAGTGAATAAATAATCACATCATTTGGTGTCCTAGACTCTGGAAACTCAGTGTAACTATCGTGATGTTTACTGGCCTCCTGGCATCTGGAATAAAACTCTGCAATCCAAGAACAGGCACACTGGTGCCCAAAAGCAATTTTCATATATGTATGTCTTTTCCTTAAGCTTATTTTTGCCTCTGAAGAAAAACTGGATTCAACTCTCACAAAGTCCCAACTAACTCCTAAACTTTCCATAATGTCCTTTGATGTTTTCATTGTAAGTATTCCCCAGTGTGTAAAGCCTCTGCCTTTTGCTGTAAGGCTATCAATTTTCATAAACAGAAGGCTTTCTTGCACCCCACCCCCCCATACATCTTTACTAGGTTACAGTGTAGTAATTTGGCAGTCTGCTTCTTTATTTTGTTTTAAGGTATGTAATACCTCTCAGTCACAGCTATGTAGGATGGGGTCAAGTGTTTCACCCATGCAAAACAAGGAGAGAAGGAAGGGAGGGAAAAAGAGAAAAAGGAAAAGAAACAAAGTTTCAGTTTGAACAGATGCAGAGTAAAGACCAAAAATTTTCCAGTCGGTGGATGTAGAGGAGAAATACGCCAAATACATTTCACAAGCCAGTTAAGCCTCTACTGGCACCTAATCACTGCCAGATGTTTAGAAGCAACACCAAGAACATCGCAAAACGCTGGCAAAAAATAAGCAAATAAACCAGGGAGAAACGCAAGTCTTCTTCTCGGAGCACCGGCGAGGGAGAAGGTAAAAGTTGGGTGTCGAGACAAACCGTGCTGGGGAGAGCACACATGCCGGGACACACTCGCACAGGGACAGCCCGCTCCCGGACCGGGACTGACCGACGCACGCCGAGCCGCGGCGGCGGCGCAGACCCCGCACACCGGGGTCGCGGTGAGACCCCCGCTCAGCCTCTCCCGGCACCGGCTGCCCGTGCCCTGCCCGCAGCCGGCGTGCCCTGCCCGCCACCTGCCCGCACGGTGTCCTGCCAGCGCCTTGCTGGGTACGGCTCACCCCGCGGGCACCCTCCCCACAGACCGCCCTGCCCGCAATGTCCCCTTGCTGAAGACTGTCCACACGCCCGCACGCTGCCCGCCGCCTGCCCGCACACCTGCGTTGGAAGCCGCCGATGCCGCCCTGCCCTGTGCCCTGCCCGGTGCCCGCGGCACACGTGTGCGGGCGGCGGAGCGGGCGCCCCGATCCCGTCCGTACCTTTCATCTTGGCGCCGGGGCGGGTCACATAGGACGGACGGGGCGCGGCGGGGCTGCCGCCGGGAGCGGCGGGCGGCGGAGCGCTCCCTGCCTACTGCCGGGCCATGCCCCCGCCGCGGGCCCTGC
>VZRS01011059.1:431264-539864 GCA_013398055.1 Ifrita kowaldi
GGGGCGGGCTCGGGGTCCCGCCGGCGGATGGGGCTGGGGGCGTCGCGCCCCGTCCCGCGGGAGCGCGGGGTTCCCGGGTTGCGGGGCCGTGGGCAGCAGGGGCTGACCCTGGGGAGCAGCCCGGGACGGGACATACAGGGCACCCCTCAGTGACCGGGGGAGCTCAAGTGGGACGTGGTGTTCCCAGCAGGAGAACGGTCCCGTCCCTGCACTCCCCACGTCCATGGCAGGCAGCCGGGGGTTTCCTCGTGAGTGTGACCTTTCCAGGCTCCCCAGACCAGCGTGCCTCACACGCGACACGCCGACCGAGAGATCCTGGAGCGGCGGTGCATAGCTGTCGGCTGGGAGGAGGCTGCAGGATGCGCGAAATTCACGCTGGCGCTGAATGAAGGGCCACGAGTAGTCCTGTTGGATTCAGTGGGACTGCGTGCACTACAGGCACTGGAGATTGTGTGTAAATATTTGTGGGATTAGGGATATACAGGCCAGTCATCTTTTGTTTTTCGGGTTCTGGATGTTGCCAGGAATAAGGGATCGTTTCCAGGCTCCTCCTTTCATGAAAGGCATGGTTTGATTTTCTGCAAAGCTACCAATTTTTAGCTACCAATTGAAGCCAGTGATAAACGTTTATGATCCAGCTTTGAGTATTAACACCAGTGCTGATGAGGCAGGGCAGGTGCAATGTGCACCGGTTCATTCTGGGGATGGACAAAGTAGTGGAGGCACCAGAGAGTCCTTCCTGATGCAGTGAGAAGATGCACGTGATTTTGCCTTTGCAGTTAGAGGTGTCACGGCCTGTTGAATGTAGAGATGCCCAAAGAAATGATTATACTACGTGGTCTTTTCAGAGGGTCTATAGCTGCAATAAGGACCATAGTGTACCGGAAAGGTCATGGCTCAGGGCCACAGCATTAATTTAACACCAAGTCAAAAAGCATTGGAAACCTATCAAGTATGATCTCGTATCAGCAAGGAATGGAGGCTTAAATCCACTGAAAGTAGTCATTATAGACAAAAATGAAAGAACAGATTCAGAAATCTGAATTCCTTTGGTTGGTCTTGTTACTTGAGTTGACATCAGCTTGAGCATGTTTCGCTGATTTGGAGGCAGTACCTTTATTTTGGGATTGATGAAAATATTGGGATACCAGCTGCAGTAAAGCAGGGCTCAGATATCAAAGAGACTTGACTTAGCTTTTAGTTTACACTCTAGCAGTTGAGTGGAATATTATGAGTAAAACACTTAAATCTGCATACAGTCATCAGGTAATTATGGGTGCCCTGTAGTGTTGTGTTGGATTAGGACCACAGTGTTTATAAGACAGACTCATCCTTAGTTGGTGGTGTGATGGTCTCCTAAATTAATTTACAATTTTTCTTTTGAAGAATCAATAAAATTCAGTTTTCAAAACTAAAAGCTATCGCAACTCCAATCCAAAGCCCATGAGTGTGTTTCCAAAAATAAATCTTTCCATCACTTCTCATGGACTGGACGAAAGCAGTAATGAAGCCCCATTTCTCCATAGGAGGGTACTTCTGTTTGAAAACACAATGCAGACGGAATGCTGTAAAAAAAGATGAAGAGAGAAGAATGTCGCTTTAAACCTGTGTCATCAAGGAATGTGCAAGGAGCAGGACTGTGCAGGAATTTAGAAAATTACTCAAAAGCAGTAAATGAAAACACACTTCTAGTTTTTCATACAGTAACCTTAGTGAACTGAAGGGTAGCAACCAAAATTGCAGAGACTGATGAGTGAATTGCTGCATCTGAGGAAAATATGTTCCATACTAATTGAAAGAAAAATTATTATTATTTTGAGTTCATATAGAGTTTATGATTGATTCAATAGGCCTGGGATCTGCCTTCATTCTTGTGACTTGAAAATATTTATTACTTTGTGAGCACAGTGGGACACTTCATATTTCTAGAGTAAGCTTCTAGATTGGCTTTTAATCATGTAAGTTGTATTCCACACTGGATTTCTTATACGTATGTTAGGAAAGTATAAGACAGTATATGCAAAAATATGTTAATTTAAATGGCTGATGAGCTTCTGCTAATACTGCTATAAAAATGTAGTGTTAGTGAAGAAATGCAGGAAACTCATGAACGGTTTCATATGTCAAATCTTTCCTCTAAACCCAAGTATTTTATGTTTTAGTTTCTGATGTGAGCATTTGTTTTTCCTGCCCGCTGATCCATGTCTGTCCACCAGAGGAAGGTGTAGGTGTTAGACACCATCACCACCCTTAGCAATCCTATTAATGAGGGGGAAGACAGATTGTTGATGGTTCATGGAGATGGGGTAATTGATCAAGCACGCTTAATGAATATCAGTGGATAATAGATATTATGGAGTATATACATTATTGTATATGTTCAGCTGAATACATACATATTTAGGGTGCAGTACACTACTTAACACAGGGTTGTATTGTGCTGGGAAACGTAATACTGTGTTGCCCAGCCACAGGCCTTCACAAACTTTAACTTTTATACACTGTTTCATATTTTTCAAGTTTCATTTAAAGCTATGATGAAATTTGCCAAACACAGTTATATTGCCTTTCCGGTGAAAACCACTGATCTTCTCAGAAAAAGTTTCAAGTATATTTTCATATTCTTTTATTTTTAGGAAACTTTAGACCGCATTCTAGGGAAACTAATTTCACAGAAATGCTTCATTTTAGGGGCTTCTTTGTTACCCTAGTTCAGGACATAAATTATGAGGCCTGTTTTTTCATCCAGCCATTATAATATAACAGCAGCTTACTACCATGATGGGCTGCCTGTCACAAAGTG
Source organism: Ifrita kowaldi (assembly GCA_013398055.1). NCBI lineage: Eukaryota > Metazoa > Chordata > Aves > Passeriformes > Cinclosomatidae > Ifrita > Ifrita kowaldi. Next base: position 434,068 of record VZRS01011059.1, read on the forward strand.
ATCCCATGTTGCAGCCAGATTCAGACTCAGAGAAGGACTAAAGGATCTAAACAAATCATCCTTCTTTAGAAATGTTTACACATTGCCTTAATGTGGCTTGTTTATATGGAACTATTACAATTTATCCATCAAATGCTGAAATAAGGTACCCAAGTGAGTGCTTTGCAGTTGCTGTGGCACAGTGTGACTTTAAGCACTTACCAACCACATGTTCATTGTTTATTTTTTCCTTGCTACAGTCTCCTCTTGACTATCAAGGAAGTTTGTTTATAATGGATCTCACTCACTTTTACTCTGCAAAATGTGTTCAAATTCAGCAGTAATCCAAGGGAGAAAGATGTCAGTGTTTAATCTCCCTGTATGCACTTTAGAATAAATTGTGCAGGCTGTGCTAAAGTGATTTAAGCCAAAGGTAATGTGCTCAGTTCCTGTTCGCTTTGATTCCACTTCACAACGGACCATTACCCTCACCTGGCTCATTCCCAGGGCCTAACCTACAAAATCTGTGCTCTTTGGCAAGTCTTGGAGATACTGGAAGCCTTGGTCCTTGCACGTGGAGGTATGTGTGGCATTCTCTTTTGATCGGCAGCCTTCTCACAGCCTGAACCCACATGCAATACAAAGGGCAGAAATTAAACTTAAAAATGTCTGAAAAAGAATTGCATGCATCATTGAGGAGAACTGCATGTGACACTGGAGCCATATGTGGAAGATCATTTGTCTGAAGTAAGTACCATTTGGGTTCAATACAAAATGTACATTTGAAAAGTTAGAGTTGAGTATTATAACATATTTTAATGATAAATCTTTTTCTGCGCAACAATTTCATATTGTTGTTAATGACCATTTTGGAGCTGTGCCCAGAGTGAAGACATTATCCTTGGATCTGGGTAATGAGTTTGTAAATGATCCTGAACAAATGGTGAAGTTATTTGCTAATAATTTTGTTAAATCTGCAGATGAGCCTTTTCCTAATCTGGGTAATTAGCATTGTAATTTGAAAATATTTAATTATCTAGAATTGTCCCTGGCAAGTGAGGTTGGATTTTGTTTTTCCTTTCCTATTTTTTGATTAATTGGGAGACTGAGGGGGATTCTGAAAGCAGCAAAACACCTGGTTGTCTTTTCAGTATTCCAGAATTACTCAGAGATACAGCCTTGTTTTAGCCATGTTTTGGATATTAATCATGCAAAGGCTCATGTGCCAGTTCTCTCGTCTTTCAATTGCTGTGACCTTTTTAGAAACTGACTTCTTTGGAAGGAAAAAAGGAAGGCAGGTCTATAATAGGCTGGACAGTCACACTGCACTAAATTTAAAGAAAAGCAAAATGCTGGAATGCAAGTAAAAGTACAGCTATTACGATTATCTGTGGATGAGATTGGGGGACCACTCTTTCATATTTTTTATATTTGATAAAACACATCATTGTGGTGTTTTTTCATATTTTGAATGAAGAGAGATTGTTTGCAGTTCAGAAAGTTTGTGAAATTTTATTCTGGCAATTTACAGACCAATTTCCTTGCACAATTTTTTGTCAAAATTGCCTAAAACAATTGTATCCATTGTATCTGCTGAGTATCCAAACCAATGAAATGTTTGACATTTGCACTCCAAAATTTCCATAATGAAAAGTCATTCCATTACTGCTGGAGTGCTTAAATGTTGAAGACAGTAAAACCAAGACCAAATAATTAGTGCTAATTTTATTGGGATCTTTGCAGAAGCAGATTTTTATACATTACTTATGACATTTTGTTTGCTCATAGTATGTGTTTCTTTCAACACACAGAAAAATAATTCTGATTGCCTCAGGAATAGATTCTTATTGCCTGAGGTCTAACCAGGTCAGCTCTTCAACTGGAGTATATCAAAATGATACTGGCCAGAGTTTGATTTATGTTGATAGAAAGCAGCAAAGATCTTTCCATGTTTTTGAGACTGTCCAAGTGCCAATGACATTCAGCTTATGGCTATCTTCAGTGGGAGCAAGCCAGCAGGAGCCCAGAATTGGGCTGTGTCAGCCCAGAGAAGCATCATTCTGCTGTCATTACATGCCACACATCTGAGGTTCAGCTGGGTGTGTTCTGCATGCTCCAATCTGGCTGTGCAGCTTTTCTCAGAGGTAAAGTGGTGCACAGAGCTGTCTCTGTAAGGGCATCTGGCACTAGAGGGAGCGGAAGCTGGTGTAAGCTACTTACAGTCACCAACAGAGCTTGGTTCAGCTGTGTCCACTCATCAAACTTGCTGGTTATGTCAGTAGAGACTCACATGTTAAGTCCAAATGCATGACACAGTCATAGAATCATAGAATGGCCTGCGTTGGAAGGAACTTCCAAGATCATCTGCTTCTACCCCCTGGCTGTGGACAAGGACACCTTCCACTAGACCAGGTTGCTCAGAGCTCCATACAACATGGCCTTAAACACTTCCAGAGATGGGGCAGCCACAATTTCTCTGGGAAATCTGTTCCAGTGCCTCACCACCCTCACAGTAAAGAATTATTTCCTAATGCCTAATCTAAACCTATTGTCTTTCAGTTTGAACCCATTCCTCCTTGTCCTGTCACCGTGTGCTCCTGTAAAAAGTCCCTCTCCACCTTTCTTGTAGGGTCTCTTCAGGTACTGGAATATGTGGTCTTCCTGACCTCTTGCCTGGCGGTGCAGACCTCAGAGACTGAGTGTGGCTTGTATATTGCTTGGTCACAAGAGAGGAGCACAGCAAGGAAAGCACATAAAAATACAGTGAATCCTCCCTATATTAAGTTAACATTATTGCAATGTATTTTGGCTCCTCAGCCTGTGAGTTCCACCCATTAGGACTCCCTGACGCTTCAACAAGTGGGTGTAAGTAGGTCCAGGGGAATATTAAATTACAACTCTTCAGCTCTGACTTTGGCCCAGAAAGTACAGAAAAAACCCCTTTGAAAATCAGGGAACATCATGACTGCAATTGTAAAGTATTTTGGTCACTATGTAGAACATATCTGCAAATTATGTAAATTAATGTTTATGGAGAATGTTGGAGCTTTGAAGTTTTGCTTGTCGGGACATAGTGAGAGTAAAAGATGGCCACTCTGATTAGTACTTTTAGTAGCATTTACCAGGTTTACATTGACCTTTCTTTTTACAGTAAATGGACTTCAAAAGGAACAAATGTGCCAGAAGATAGGTAGTGAAAAAATAGTTCCTCATATATTGCTTCTGAGACCATATTATTGACAGTTGCTTCTGATGCAGTGCTTCTGTCTTCTTTCAGGTAGATTACAGAGCATGAGATACTCACTGGAAATATTAATGAAGATTTTGGAGAGATACCACAGCTTTTTCATTTTGTCAGACACACACAAATAGTTGTGGTCAAAGAACATTACTGAGGTGGTGACATCAAGCACTCACAAGATAGGAAATGCCAGGAGAAAGATTTCCCTTGGGACCTCAATTTACCTGCCTATGTTTGGAATTATTGACAAGACATATATTCCTACTGACAAAAGGTATCAATGTGGATACTGGGTTATAATGGTGTATTAATTTTTTTCTCCAGTAATTCCATTTATTTGGTACAGAGAAGGGGCTGAACTGATTTAGGGAGCACCCATTCTATATTTTATCTTTTTTTCATTTCTCCAATAAGTCCCATTCACTACAACATTCATGCTCTTCTCTAAAGATAAAATTATTGATTTCCTCTATTCCTGTCATCAAGGTAGCATTTCACAAATGTTAATTAAACTTAGCAAGCAGTAAGGAGTATTACAACCTTCATTTTATAGGACTGAGCCACAGTAAGATTAAAGCTGTTCTCTCCTAAGAAGGGAATCACTTGAAATGCAATCATTTCTCGAGGTACCCGATGTTATAGTCAATGTTTACACTGTACACCTGAGGGCACCTTCCAGTTTCTACTTTACAAGCCTGCTAGAAGTCCTAGTGACAGCCCCACAAGGCTGAGCTACACACAGTGCTGCCTCTGGCCTTTCTTTCCCTGCTTTCTATACGTGTGAAACCTGCAAAGAGCAACCCTGGCACGCTCTGAGTGAAACCCCACGAGTGGATGAGTGGGACATGAAGCCATGAGGTGCGCTGCTCATCGCAGACCAGCAATCCAGCTACAGGCATGCTCGGTGTTTACAAGCTGGAGGGCTACGTCCCATTGACTTCCATGTCAGGGAGCACTGTTCAGCCATTCTGCAAATGAAGCTGTAGGTTCCTGTCAGGATTGTTGAGAAAAACATGGGTAGCGACAGACTAGGATGAGATGGATGTTGGTGAGTTGCTGGGATGGATCGAGGCCAGCTGGTGGCAGCTCAGCCCCCACCCAGTTGCTCACTCAGACGTTTTTTTAATGTTCTTTGACCACTTTCCCCCAGAGAGATGGGGAAGAGAGTTGGAAAGCCAAAAGTGAGAAAAACTCATGGGTCAAGATGAAGGCGGTTTAATAAGTGAATGGGGAAAGGAAGATCCCAGCTGATGCAAAGGCGATCACTCATCACCTCCCACCAGCAGACCGATGCCCAGCCAGTCTTCAAGCAGCAGCTAAGCACAAAAAGTCCCTGTTTTATTGATGAGCATGATGTATATGGTGTGAAATATCCCTGGGCAGTTTGGGTCAGCTGTCCCCTCCCAGCCTCTTGCGTACTCCCAGCCTACTCATGGGGCAGCAGAGCTGGAAACAGAGAAGGCCTTGGTGCTGTGCAAGCACTGCTCAGCAACAGCAAAAACATGGATGTGTTACCAGCACTGTTTTGGTCACAAATCTAAACCACAGCACCATGCAGCCTACTTGAAGAAACCACTTCCACCCCAACCAGACCCATTGTAATTTCTCCCATCACAGAGGCACTGCCTGGCAGAGTCAGTCTTGTTCTCTAGCTTCAGCTTTGAAAATCAGAAATTTCTTTTTTCCCTGCCTCTTCTCTGACCTTTAGAATAAGTGAGGCAGAACTCTTAAAAGACTTCAAGTTTTCTTCACTGTGCAAATCTGTGGTTGACATCTTGCTTCCATGCTGTGTAGACTTCCACTGGGAAAGAGAAAATGTTATTCCAGGCACAAAGATCACCTACCCACCAGATTTCAGGATTGTGATGCGAAGCCTGGGAAATGAGAGTTTTTAAAGGAAAACATCTACAGGCTTTTGACATAGACAACAATATATACATTTTCCCCTAGGTTCTTTCTTGGAAATGACTGAAAATTTTCCAAAAAAATTATCAAAAGAAGTCCAAACAAAATCAGCCAGAGGCATCCAGCCAGCAGGAGAAATTACAGCTAGAATGACTGAATTTTGGCAAGGCTGTAAGATCCTTATAATGGAAAGTATTGGGTAACTTTAAGGAAAGGCCAAAACCAGTTCAGGAATGAAGAAAGAATGACCATGGTGGCCAGTGATTTTAATCTTCCATCTATCATGCAACCCTGTAAAGGGAAGACATAACTCAAAATGTGTTTGGAGATATCTGTGGAGAGGACACAGGGGAACAAGCTGATTTTGATCTTTCTTCTGTTGCTCCAGGCTGTCAGGTCTTTTGAAAGCTCTACAAAGCTTTCTCCAACAATAGAAAAGTCAATTTTCCCTACTTGAGATATTTGTGAGGAATGAAACACATGCATCCATACTTCTCTCAGATCCACATAAAATTAGCTATAAGCCCAGCTGAGCAATGAGTTACAGCCTTCAGCTTCCAGGCTCAGCATCAGCCACTCAGACCTCCCCAGGCAGAGTATAACCATCCTTTTCTCTACTTGAAAGATGACTACTCAGCATGCAGCTGGCTCCCAGAGACTTGTGTAAAGAGTATTCCAAGCATTTCAGTCTAAAGTTCAGCAAATAAGTGCTGTTATTAGCCCATTTCAGTGCAGGTGCTAGAGCAGAGTATTGAGATTGAAAAAAACTCCCTCCTGCTCCAGCAGAAGCACATCTGCTGTGGCTGACAGAGCTCAGTGAGGTTGCCAGCTCTGCCTCCCAAAAAGGGAACAGCACAGAAATCAGGAGCAAAGCTCCATGTTATTCACCAGCTTTGTTGTTCCTGCAGGGACAGTTGGGATGGAGAGGAAAGAATTCTGTCACACATTTATAAAATAACCCTTTGAAGTGCAGAATTTTCATGCTGTCATTTGTGATGCTGTTTTCTTCTTGGAAAAAGACCAGGCATGCCTGTTGACAGAACAATTTTTGGTCAAAATCTGTCAAAATCAGCATGAACTGCAGAACTATATGCATACACCTGTTTGTTCAAACTTTTCCCTTATGACCTGGAGATCTCTGGGATTTCTTGGGCAACGGATAACTGCAAGGGCAGGGAGAACTGTGAAGCATGGAGCAGCAGTAGACTCTGAGTTCAGTCCACGTGCCACAAGCTAAATGCATTTCCATGGGGAAGGAAAATGAAACAAGGCACCAGAAGTACCACCTGACCATTGCTCTTGGGGGATGTTTATAGGTTTAAGTAGGGAAGAGTTTGCTTCTTCTGTTACCATGTATTTTTCTGAGTTTAGGATTGTTACTGGTTTTGCTTTGTATTAGATTTCAGAAAATATACTTCAAAATTGGTAACAGGCAGCTGGTCTGCTCATAATGTTCCTTTCCACCCCCCCCCTTGAGATACTTGCCTGTGTAATAAAGTTCCATTTTTTTATTTATTAAATGAACACTGTCAAGGTTCTCACAAAGAAATGAATATCCAAATATACGCAGAAGTATCAGAGAACAAAACCCACTTGGGCTGCAAAATTATAACACAAATTTTATTGTTTATTTTATCATTTATGTTGGAGGGAACCACAGGAGGTCTCTGGTCCAGCCTCCTGTTCCAAGTAGGGTCAGCTGTGAGACCAGACCAGGTTGCTCAGTGGTTCTCCTATTTGGGTCTTGAAAGCTCCAAAGGCAGAGACTGCACAGCCTCTCTGGGCAACCTGCAACCCTGCCTGCATGTGACTTAGGCTGATGGCTCAGGCTGAAGAAGTTTCTTCTTATGCCTTGTCTGCACCTCCCTCGTTTCAGCTCATGCTTGTTGTCTCTTGTCCTCCCAACGTGGAGCACTGTGTAGAGCCCAGCTCCATCTTCTCCCTGAGCTCCCAGCAGGAAGCTGCTGTCCCCTGCTGGGGTGCACCTCTGGCTCATGTTCAGCTTGCTGTCCTCCGCAGCCCCCACAGCCCTTCCTGTTGAGCTGTTCCCCGTGCTCCCAGTGCCCAGCCTGTCCTATTCCAGTAAGCTGGTCCATCCCAGGAGCAAAAAATTGCACTTGGTCTTCAATTTCAAAACATTTCTGTTGGCACAGTCCTCCAGCCTGCCTAGATCCCAGGACTGCTTCCAAGCACAGTGAATACACTCCCCAGTTTGGTTTCATCTTCAAACTTAATGAATGTGCACCCCATCCCCTCCTTCAGGAACAAAGGTGTAAGATAGGACAGATCTTGCTTGTAACTAGTCTACAGACAAGGTGGCAGGAATCATTAGCCACTATCCTTTTTGAACTCTTGGACAAACTCTTATCTATTTCCATGGACATAGATCAAAGTTTCTCAAGGAACCTCTGACTCAATTCTTTCTCCTTTTTCTTTAGTTTCCCTTTACCTGACCATTATTTCTAGGCATAAATGTCTGAGACACCTTGTTGGTGAAGACCAAGGCAAAGAAGCCATTGCTCAGCCTTGCAGCTGCTGGTGCTGCTACATTCAGCCATGGGTCCAGCTTGGAGAGTACAAGCTGCTCCTGACAGTGGGCTCCTCCCCCTTGACCTTTCCAGACAAGTCCTAAGAAGAACCTGCTGGAGATATGCCCAGGTTAATGTACATTAGGTGTGGGGTGTTTGTGGCAAGCAGGGATGCTTTGAGGCAGTTTGCCTTGGCCCAGCTCATAGGAGCAGTAGTGTATGTTGTACTAAAGGCAGGACATCTGCCATGGAGCCACTTTCTGTCCACCCCTGCAAGCCTCCATCAACCCAGCCAAACAGCCTAACTTCATGTTAGTGTCTTTTATTTTGCATATTGATAATATATTTTTTTTTGCAATTAAAGAAAGCTGGAACTTGTACGCCATTTTCCTGTTCTGTTGGCCCAGATGCTCCTTCTTTCACAGAACTAAAACACAGAGTGCAAAATTTTGCTGGTGGTTGATGTGGCCCCTCAGTCTCACAGGAAAAGGGAGGGAAAAGTTTTGAGTCATTCAGCAATAACCACGGGGAAATATAGTCCCATCCACATTCATTTCCAGAGAGGAATTTGAGGTTTGGATGATACAGAAGAGGAATTACTGTGGGGAAAGGACTTCCCAGGCTTTGCTGGTAGAAGGACCTTCCAAAGTGCAGACGGTTTTTATAGTGTCTGTAATTCTCCTAACTCTGTGTTTCTCATTTTATGAGTGTGAGCTGTCTCCATTTCCCTGCCCTTTCCCGTTGGGCTCATTCGTCTTTGTGTAACCCTGATTCAGCAGCAGCTCGGTGCCTCGTGGGATGAGGGTGAGAACTGGCTGTGTTTGCTGGCTGCAGGAACAAGCATTACCTTGCCTGAGAGGGACTGAGCTGCTGCCAGCAAACAGACTCGGCTAGCAGAGCCTTGGCCGTAATTGTAGCCACCTCTCATTTCCCCCTCCTGCAGGGAATGAGCTCCTTGTGACTAAGAGAGTTTTCTGGTAACTCTTCATGAACTTTTTGCAGCCTTGGGGTGAAGAAAAGGGATGTGAAAGGGCAGCCTCCAATTTCAGAAAATGTGTTCAACATAGAATCATAGAATCACGGCACGGTCTGGATTGGAAGGGACATTAAAGATCGTCCAGTTCCAACCCCCTGCCAGGGGACACCTTCCACTAGACCAGGTTGCTAAAAGCCCCATCCAACCTGGCCTTAAACACTTCAGGGATGGGACATCCACAGCCTCTCTGGGCAAGCTGTTCCAGTGCCTCACCACCCTCACAGTAAAGAATTTGTTCCCAATATTTAACCTAAACCTACCCTCTGTCAGTTTAAAACCATCCCCCTTTGTCCTATCACTACATGTGCACATAAGAAGTCCCTCTCCATCTCTCCTGTAGTCCCATTTAGGCACTGGAAGGCTGCTATAAGGTCTTCCCAGAGCCTTCTTTTCTCCAGGCTGAACAACCCCAACTCAGCCTGTCTTCATAGGAGAGGTGCTCCAGCTCTGTGATCTTCTTCACCACCGTCCTCTAGTGCTTGTGACGAATTACTGGAGCTCAGCTAAATCGCAAACATGACTTTTACATAAATTATTTGGGAAAATATGGAGTCTATAACCCTCATTGTATCTTCTCAAAATGTATTCCAGTCCCAGTTCAACTTTGAATCCATGAAATATGAAAATTCCTCTGCACTGATAGGAGGTACAATACATAGTCCTGTGTTACGTGGCATGGCCATGATCCAGCTTCTTTCACCCAGTTAGAAGCAGACTGCTCCTGTGAGCCCTCCATTTGCTACACTTTGGAGCTTCTTTGCTGGCTTTGGTAATTGCCCCAGAAAAACAATTGCTGTAAGAGGTGATAACGCAGGAGATGAATTTATCCACTGACATAGCTGTGTGGGCGTCTGATCTCCAGACAAGAAATCTTGAAATGGGTTTCTGTTGCTAGTGAGCAGAGTCCCAGTGAGAAACGACACGGGCGGTTTATGAAGATAAGAAAACCGACACTTTATTATTTTACAGATGTGCTTATATACCTTAGCACGCTGGACTGACATAAGGTTATTGGTTAACTGACCAGCCACCCCCCAGAGGGATTGGCTGGACCCAGTAACTCTTACCTCATGTATTTTCTTCCTTGGTATCATAACAATACCATAGTTTACAATATCTCTGAACTGTTTTCCCCCAGCATCCATGTGAAAGCAGAGCTTTCACACAGATGCCTGTCAGAAAACTAAAATCTCCCTGCGCCCAGGCCTTTAACATCCACAGGTTTCTTTTATGGTGGGGTTGAAATGTGAAGAATGAAACCTTGGGACATGATCTGCTCTGCTAACTAAGTAGGCTGCAGCATTGTATACCAGTGGAAGCTTTTTTCAGTGTGGTGGCAGTTCTTGTAATGGATTGCTCTTGCCAAAACTTTGAATTTTAAGAGGCTTGTGAAACAAGACTGCAGCTAATAACTGCAAAGAATGAATGAGAAAGCTGAAAGTTCATAACCTGTATGTGGGCAGGTGAGCCCTATCAAGTGGATTGTTTTGTGACATTTTAAACCCAGGGAACTGGTGGAATGAGCATCCCTGAAGGTAGTTAAAAGATGTATAGATGTGGCTGTTGGGGACATGGTTTAGTGGTAGACATGGCAGGGCTGGGTTGATGGTTGGACTCGATGATCTTGGAGGTATTTTCCAACCTAAATGATTCTTTAAAAAAGTAAGTTCTAAATTATACATTAAAGTCTCTGTTGCTAGTTTTATGGCAAGTTCATGCTGGTCAGGCAAAACACTGTTACAAATGATATATTCAGGTGTGTTCACTCAGTTGTAGACCCTTGTATTACCAAGTATCGCAGGTGAAGAGCCTCGTGCGCGGTCCGATGCTCTCAGCCTTCTGCAGGAATTAATTGGTCATGAAGACAACACTTTTGTTAATGTTTTTTCTTGGCAAGGGTGAACTGAAATGGTTTGTGTGTAATTACACAGCTTTACCTGGACTTGTGCTTCCTGGTTATGCTGATGGGCAGCATTTTTGGCTAATAAGAAATCTATATATAATGTCACACTGTACATGGTGATGATATATGAATTGATATTGGAACAGTGTCTGAATTCCTTCATGGTTTATTAATACCGCTCTGACTTCAAACAGTTTTGACTAAATGCTCACTTGGGCTTATGCTGTTATATAACATGTGGCACTTTTTGAAACGAGGAATTTTCTTCTATCTTGTTTGTGTAAATATCAGTTGTGATCAAAAGATGGAATTTATGTGTTCAGGAAATTTTGCTGTTGAAAATTTGGTTTTATTCTGAATTAAAGGAAAAATTATGTTTGAACATACACTCCATGGTTTTTTAAACCATGTTTGAACATACACTCCATTCCTACACTCCATGGTTTTTTAAAAATACTATCTACTTAGAAGACTGTAAATTATGGGTTGGAGTTTGAAATTCTGAGTTAAAATTCTTTAAATGTTTGCTGTGCTTATTGGTTTACATTTTTACGTTTTGATATTACTTTATGCCACTTTTATTGCTTTGAAATCAGTTTATGACTTCAGAGCAACTATATTTTCTTATATTATTTTAAATAATCATTAAGTTGGGCTTCTGTTTATTACACATTAAAGCATTTTATCTTCTCAGTGTAGCTGTCTCCGATTTCTGTTGTGTTGAAAGACTTTATCAGACTCTTTAGTTCCAAAACAAACAGGAAATACTTGGATGGGAGTGACATACCAGATCTCTGCAAAAAGCAGGAGACACTGTGATCAGGGAAAGAGGTTTCATTCAGTGATAGAAAGCAGCACACAGTAATGATTTTAAAAGATAGTAAAACCCAGTAAGGGAATAAAATATTTCAGCTGTGATGATAGTTTTTATTGCATTGTGCTATGTTGTCATCTGCTAACTGTAGTATTGTATAACATGCCATAAGTTATAAAATTTATTTTAAAATTAATACAAGACAAATAGAAACATAATTTCAGAATGCTGAAATGAAGTTCCATAATGTATGCTGAAATTTATTTTCTTGAAATACTGCTTTTCTTGAAACGTTTGTGCTGAAAGACTTTGGGGGTGGGGTTGATTTGTATCAACATATTTAAAAACGTTTCAATTTTGATGAAAAGAGCACAACTGCATTGGCAAATATTTTGATGAAAAAGTCAGCCTGTGTTTTAGGTACTGTTCTAAGACAGGATGGCAGTTTATTAAAACCTGCATAGGAAGGAAAGGAACAGGTTGCAAGGACATGGATGTAGATATTGCTGCTTGTTTCCTGAGGGATGGACTGAGCTGCCATTAACCTTAATGGGAAAGATGCTCTTTACTTTTCATCTCTCACTGATGCCTTGAGAGGCCACGTAAAAACAGAGACTAGACAGGAGTAAGGGAATAAGGGTAGGTATTTATTTGAAGGGCCTTCAAATGTACGCCGTGGGGAGACAGAGGCTACTGCAAAGATGGACCCCAAGATGGACCCCAGGTCACAAGTTCTTCACACTTCTATAGGTTTGGTTCATTTGCATATCAGGGTTAATTCTCCAATTAAAGCATCAGTTTAATGATGTAATTTCCCCAAGCTCACCCCCCTCTCAAAGACTTTTGGTTTATACTTTTTGGGCCTAGGACGGTCTGGGTGTCCTTGAAGACAAAGCCTGGAGAGGCTTTGTTAGGTCTACCCAGTGCAAGAGAGCAGAAATTAACAGGCTAGAAGAAACTTCAGAGTTACACACTAGGCAGTACAGGATTTGAAAAGTATAAAAGTTAAAACCTAAGGCATCATCACAGGAGTGGGTATTGTTTAGTTCTTTAAAAGCTATTAAATATATGCTTGAACCTCAGCTGATCCTTGAATATGCTTTTTTTAGAGTAGTCTTACTGCTTTTGCTCTTTCTGATGGTGCTAACTCTAGAGAGCCTGTTAAGGAGGCATCTTTGCAGACATCCTTTGCTTTCAGCTTTCACATTCAACAGCTTGGAAGACCAGAAGCCATTGCTGAAAACTTGGCCTTTCTGAAATCAATGGGATATGTGCCACTGGCTTCAGCAGAGTCAGGATTTCACTGCATGTTGAGATTACCTTTTTTTTTGGTATTTTATTGGCAGAAAGGAAAGCCGTGCAAATCCAATACAGTTAAACAAACATCTGATGGGTTTGGATGTGTAACTCCTATTTTATGCTATTAGAGGCAAATTGTGCAGGAACCTGCCCGTGCTCACTGCAGGCAGGCGGCAGAGCAATTGCTGATTCATAACAACACACAAGTTCTTTGAAAGTCAGAATTTCCCATACATCTGTAAGAAATAATGTTGCAACACTACCAGTGATCTATCAAAGACCCAGGCAAACCTTTGGAGAGGGGAAGGTGGTTTTATTTGTAAAATGGAGTAAATTTCACCCACACTCTTGTGTCCATTCACTCATGTTGACAAGCACCAGGAGGGATATATACTCAAATCAATGCATTCAGGCATCCAAATATGAGAATCCAGGTAGTCTGTCTGGGACTCCTTGGCAGATAGGACAAGGGATGCCACCTATTAAGTCCTCCCCACATATCCTGGCTTCTTCTTGTATTGGAGACAGTGATGTGGGTTTGTGTGTGCCTCTTTCAAACCATCTAGAAGTTGAGGCATCAGTTACTCAGCCTGGCCCACCTCCGTGTCTCCCAGTCTGGGTGTCCTGGGAAGCTGCACACATACCATCTGGGTTCTTCAATGCTGCCTATCCAGGTATTGACAGCGGATATTGCACTCATAAACCTTTCCCTGTTGCTCCTTTGGGTGGTTGCTCACCCTGACTTTTCCACTCCTGCTCCACTCGTAACACTCCTAAGGTTTTTACTGCAGTTCTCTACATGTTGATGCAAAATTCAACGGACTTTTTTTCTGTTTGCAATTTTTTCAAAGTCTATACAAATTTGAACTACTTGTGAACAAATAAAGCCCCCCTTTTACTTACTTTACTTTGAAAGTGGCTCTGTTCTGATGCTAAGAATAACTTTCCATCTCAGGAAAAAGATCCAACTTTAAATGGGTGGTTTGTCAAGATTGCAAAACCTCTCTGAATAATTCCTATGTTTATATATATTTTTTATATTACATCATATTGGGAGGCCTCAACAAGACATATTTTTGTGACTTTATGCTAAAAAGAATCATCCCTTTGAGCCTAACTGCTTGGCTGTGTGATTAAGAGACACCCATTTGATGAGGCCCCTGGTGCTAAACTCTCTAAGATGAGTAAAAGGCATTACTTTCTGTCAAGCTGTAAACATCACATACTTTTAAAAAAGATGTTGGATAAAGAAACAAGATAGTAAAGAGGTATCTTAAATCTGTTGTCTAATGGTAAGTGCAGATTTTGCTTTTTATAGACTGTTGCATGTGAAACACTGTGTGAAGTTGACCAAATTAAAACCAAAACAGATAGCATTCTGTTGCAGGAATGAATGAAGGCTTTAAAATGAAATATAAGAACAACCTTCCACCAACAGAAACCAGTCCAAAAGCAAGATTTTGATTCATTTGATTCTACACATATTTTTGTCATTAAGCTTTGTAGCATATTCTAAACTTTTGCTGCACTGTTATGCATGTTAAGACACTGAATCCCACATGGTGAGCTAATAGCAAAGAAAACACTTGTGTCACCAGGAAAAAGAGAAAGTCTTCGGCACGTACACAGAAGATTTCAACGCTCTCTCAGACACGTTCCCCTAAATGAAAATAACACCATACAGGATTTCTGAACCCTTCTCCTCTGTCTTAGGACACCTAAAAGAGCTCCTTTCAGTCACAAGAACAGAAATGAGGACAGACTATCATGAAAGCACATTTTTAAAAAAAGAGAAAAAAAAAAAAGGAAAAGCCAGCTACGATCTTTAATTTTAGATAGCTAGGCAGAGTTAGCTGCACAGTTTTGGAATAAATGAGTCAAAACCACAGATGGTCATGAAAAAGAAGAAGAAAAGCTGTCGATAGTATCAGCAGAGTTGGATTAGCTGAGCATGTGCGTGCAAACATCAGGTTTCCAAGGAAAAGAGCCCATACTCTGGTACAACTGCTGGAGTCCCACCAGGCAGCAGTGCCTGCCCCTGCCTCCTCTCTTGGAAGGCAAGAGGCTCCTTGGACTTCTTTTTTTAAGAAGCAGGAACAACATACAGCAATTTCTAATGAATATGCCAAACTGTTCTCACCTTTTGAGAGGCTCAAATGATAATTTGTGGATGCTATATATAAATTAGGAGTTCAATATAATTTAATTAACTAGCTTATTTGTTTATTTTACTTAAAGCTTGGCCATCCTATGGATTTGTTTACTCAGCTGCACCTGTCCAGGGCCTGAAGAGGTGCAGAGATCATGACAGCTGCCCTGCAGCTGTCTTATGAATTTTCTTCTATCTGGCACCTGCAGTTTCTTTCAGTGGTGGGAGAGGAGGGATGAAGGGATCTGCAGCAGCACAAATCCTCGGCCACTGCCTGTCTCTTCTGTGCTCCCAAGAGGGACAGTTCATTGTATAGCATACCAGACAGGTACCAACTTCTGGAGGAGAATTCAAGAGAGATGCAATTCCCTCCTAACCAAAATACAGTTGCAGCTACAGAGATGCCCATCTTCACTTCCAAGCAGAGCTATTTCATCAAAGCTGTCCTACCTCCTTGTGGGGGAAGGGCCAGAGTTGTCGTGTTGATCTATGGCTTTACAGAAAGGAGCTTTAAAATAAGCACTCCCAAACAGACAGATTTGTCCATACAAACTCTGTGTCTATTTGTGACGTTTTTCTGTGAAGCCCTTTTGTGCTTGTGTGAGCACAAACTCTGTTTATTGGTGAAATTTGTGTCTTCACTAAAGGTGTTTGCCACTGTTATCACTCCTCCTTACTGAAGTACCACCTAATGGGTTGGGGGAGGGAAAAAGAAATGCAAGGATCACCTTGCCAAGATAGTTTTCACTACAGTCAAATACTAAGGCTAGACTCCATACAGGATTTTTATTTAGTTAGTTTTATATATTTAGTTTTATTTTCTCCTGTTTTGCCTGCTTGCTTGTTTGCATCTGTGGGAATATGTGTGCGTGTGTGAGTTTTTAAATTTTATTTGCAATCATTTCACAGTCTCCCTTCTGATGTCTTGGAGACCACACATTAAGGAAGACTGGGTGTAGACTAATTGTAAGACTTTCTTAGTAGCATGAATTTAAGCTTGAAATCCCTTCTGCTCTTTTCTTTTTCTTCCCAGAAGCAATATCAAAATGCCAACAAGCAGAGAGACATTTTTCATATTGTCATGTTTCATATTTATCTTGCATCATCCAGTGCACTCACATGCTGGAAGTGTAAACCCATTAGGGTATGGGACAAGCCAACGAGTTACTCTGAAGTGAATTAAGGCCTGCATCCCAGTGATAAGTGCATTTCCCTTCTCTTTTCCCTTCATGTGGAGTAGTTTACCTGCAGTCACGTCTGGACAACCTGCCTTCTGCTGGGCTGCAAGGTAGGAGCCCACACCAAGTGGAACAGCAAGATCACGGCTTTGAGAATATTTTTCTGACTTTTTAAGGCTCACCACAGTGGAGGCAGGATAGCTGAAACACAAGCAAAGAAGTAACGAAATGGGGGGATAAAAAAGGGAAGAAGCATGCACTTCATTTAATATATGCATGTTCGTGTCATGCTCCTTTGAAGTGAATGAGCACAGCACAGAAATAGTGCTTCATGTTTCTTTTAGATGTGGGATATTTGTTAACATTGTTAGATGGACACAAAGCCAGATGGCTTCGCTTCGAATTGTTATATGGTGTTCTTTTTCCACTGTGCCTAACAAAAAATCATTTATGAAGCAAAAGCAAAAAAACCTCCTTATATTACGTAATTGTTAATTCAGCCTCAAAAAGAAGAAAAGAAAAAAAAAATAAGCCATTTGGGATCCCAGGGAAAAATTATTGGATTGTTGCTGAAAATTTATTGCTTAAGACAAACACTGGATTAAATAGCAACTATTATAATGGCACCTTGGTGGCCAGTACATGTATTCATGGGAAAGTGGTTAATATTCCATGCAAAGCAGCTGAACTTTTCAGAGAGGCAAAAAAAAAGTGCAGTTTTTTTCAGAGGCAGATGATGTTTTCTGAAAATTCACACTGCTGTATGTGCCCGGGAGTTCTGGATGACTGTGAACATCTCCTGCTAGCAGAGCTTTCCCAATGGTCCCCAGCATGCAAAGCACAGCCCAGAGTCCATCAAGAACAGCCCTGTTGTATGGGAAATATAAAGAAAATGAAGCAGAGAGGAGCTGTGCATCATGTAAGGTAATGGTGACAGGGCCAGGAATAAACCTAGACCTCCTGACTCCCTACCTTGTGATCTCCCCGCTAGACGTCTTCCTGTTTTCCTTTGAAAATGTTGACAGCTTACTGGAGAGGAAAATCTACAAACATTACACATTCCACTGTCAAAAAAGGGGCTTTGTTATTTGATATAGGAACTCTTTTAATTATTGTGGTAACTTCACAGCATGAGGTCACAAAGGGCAAATTTGTTAGCAGCACTTATGAGTGATCTCTCCATGAGCAGCACACAAGTCCAGAAGAACTGGCTTGACATGCTGGAGTTTTTTAGGCAGTCCCATTCAAGAACATTTTAAGAACAAGCATCATAACTTCTTTGACTGGAAATAGTGAAATTGGTACTGATCCAGTGAGAAAACTGACCTGAATTCTCATGCACCACTTGAATCAACACCAAAAACTGTTCCAGCTCCTGTTTCTTTGGATTTTAGTTTCAGATAGAAACAGATGTACACAAATCCAAAGAGACAGTTTTTCCCTGTAGGAGCCAAGAATTTAAACAAAACTTTGTACACTTCCATCACACTGACTGTACTTCAATAGTTTAACTTTTCGGACAAATACGAACTTGTTATTAGCAGGACCTTTTAGACATCTGGATAGTTAATATGAATTCTTTCGTTAGTCACAGAACATTTTTGTTGTTTCTTAGGAATATTTCTATTAAATTTGTTCACAATAAGCCAGTTTTGTCTCTTCATTATGATGGGAATATTAAAGAGGTTAGAACTAAAATATGTCACAGGCTAAAGCTCTTCACTTCATGTACACCAAATGCACAGTAAAAAGTATTCAGCCATGTAAAAATATGATATGAAAACTTAATTGTTCTTGATCTGTCACCTGTTTGTCTTATAACACTTAATGGTACAAGGTGCATTGAATTCAGCACTGTGACAGATTGTGAGAACCTGGAAAGCGTTATTCTTAAAAAACCTCAAACATCAGCCTACATCTAACCAGCCAAAGCACACATCTTTGGGAATTCTGCATCACACTCAAAATTTGGTTTGGGCCTCAATAAGACTCACTGGTTTAACAGAGCATCATGCTGGGGTAACTCTGGAATCACTGGAATTTGTAATGAGCTCTGCACCTCTTTTCAAACAGGTTATACAGTGACTGTGATATTACAGTGGCTGTGCTAGAAAAGGATGCATTCTTTCCATGGCTATATTGCTACAGTAAGCAGTGCTGATGCAAATGAAAGCAGCAGCTACAATGATGACATCATAAATATCAGCTCTTAAAGAATTCCACAAAGGCAGGTATAGATCTGTATCTTCATACTGGTGATGGAAAAACCCCCAACACTCGATGTAGCTTCTTATGTTCGTTCATAGAGTGAAAGATGGAAATTCGGTCCATCATCCTCCCCATTTCTGGCCACAATATTCAATGGGTCTGTAATTCCTGGAAGTGATCCTGCACTTCAGATTCCCCTCATCATCTCCCTTGTCCTGGATATTCTTAGTTCCTCTGCAAGGCTCGGAGGTTTTCAGGGTTGGGGCTCCCCGGCACCACAGGCCATGCACTCTGCTGTGCCCATGTTGCTGCTGTGGTGTCCTCATCTGAGATCACGATGAGCTCTTCAGAGCTTGCTCGTATGCCACATTGCTAGCTCCTGGCTTGTATGGCCAGAGAAAGAGAGCTGTGACCTCTCAGCCAAGAAAACCCTTCTCTACAGGCACTTGTGTTAGTGTCACCACTACAACTATGGCATTACATTCAAGAGCAGTGGGGCAGTTGGTGCTCGAGTCCCTGTGTTAACCCAACCTGCTCTGAAAGGGTCTCAGAAGAGCAGTGGTGGGCTACACTCAAGATGACCATTCCAGGCTTTTAGACTAGATTTCATGGCTTCATCTTCCCTTGGATACAGAGGATGCTAGGATTTGGCAGCCTCAGGTTGTAGGTGGTCTGTGGGACTCATGAAGCTCTTGAACTTTGACATCAAAGTGGCACCAGTGTCCCTCTTAAGCACATTAATAGAGGCTCTGAATGTGGCCTGCATGTCCTTTCCTAGCAACACGATCTGTAGGGGTAGACCTTTATAATCAACCTTATACATTCCCAAAGAAGCTGTGGGGGCTGCACATGAGCCTAAGAGCCTGAGCTTTAAATAGCTCACCCTTGCAAACCTTCATGGTCCTCGCGGATGTTTGTGGGAACATAATACCGCACCTCCAGAAGCAGGGCTTGTTTTCTGCCTTCACTGATCTGAACTTGTGAAATACTTTGGATCTTCTATATCATGTAGCAGGGTCAAGCATTTTAATTTATGGAGGGTCACAGTTGCTACTCCCCTTAAACACCAATGGAATTTTTCAATATCCTTGAAGTAAATCCCTTTTGCAAAACAGTAAATGCTAGTATGACAGTATGTCAAACACGGATTTGTTACGAGATTATTTACTTACAATTAGACAACTGTGCTGGCTCTCAGAGAGACTAGTCAGCAAAATCAACATTATTTGAAAGAGCAGCGGGATGGCCAGTGTTTTAGAATCCAAGGAATGTGGTTTTCATAAATTCCACAGCCTGGTGAGATGCCACAGAACCAGCTAATTTGTTCTTAAAAGTTTTTGGAGGGGAGGGAGGGGGCTATTTTACGCGTATCTACATTTTGAAGTGTTTCCATTTTGTAAGGAAAGAAGCTCTCCATTTTAAACCTTGTGAGATGGGTATTTTCCCATTAAGAACAAAGTATTTTCCATACTTTTTTTTTCCTTTGACATATGTGTATGTATACACCTACACAGCTCTTGGGCAGGGCGGAACAGGGAATCAGCTAGTAGCAGCTGCCAGGAGTGAAATTACTGAACACGAAAGGACAGTCTGTTTGCAGCTCCAACCTGCTTCATGTCACCATTAGTATTTTTGCATCTTGCAGTTCAGACTCTTCTTTGAAACTGCTGTTTCTTAATAAGCATTCCTTGTAAATCCTTGCTGTATGGTTTGTTCATTCCTGAGCTGAAAACAAAAGGTAGAACCTATAGTTACGTGCAGGGGGGCAGTTTTTAAGCAGACATTCTTCCTGGTGTATGTTTTCAATAAAATTTTAATTATCTTCTTTGCTAAACTGGCCTGTTTCTCTTTGTGGACACAGTGTAGTTCAGCACATACTTTTAAAGCAGGGCAGGGACAGCAAAGAAGTTGCAAAGCCCACTTGGGAGTTCAAAAATGGTTGTTTAGACATCTTTTACGCACACATTGAGGGGCTGGCTTTTGGTTTAGCACAACCCAACAGAGCAAAGGCAAAACAGACGTTGAGAGCTCTTTCCCAGTGCCAGGGAAAGCAGCAGACAGCAAATGGAGAGCTACTGAGGCAGAGCATCTTCATGGGAAAATGGGACCTGGGTGCCTCCCTTGCCTGGGTCACAGCTCAGGACACACGGACTCTCTGCTGCTTCTGCTACAGCCTTCAGAGCAGCAGTTTTGGCAGGGCCAACCCTCCCAGGGAACCCTGGTGAGACCCTTGTCCCTGCCCCGCTCTGCTCTGCTGTGCCCTTTCTCCCCACAGCAGCCCTGCTTCTCCTGCCTCCTCTTTGAGACCATCCCTGGCCTCTCCTCTTTGTGACCGCCTTGCAAAGCCCTCAGCACCTCTGCTAATCTACCCATACCACCATTCTTTAATTTTCTTTGTAGAGTCAGGGGTCTGTATTCATTGTATGAGAGGCTCCAGGTATGAGCAGTATTCAGGGCATTGCCACTATTTTTCAGCTTAGTTAAAAATAGTCCTTGAAATCCCCCAAGTCTGATTACAGTATCCCAGTAAGTTTTACTTGGTTGTTTCAAAATTTGCCTGACACTTAAAATCTAACTTCAAGATAGCTTCAGTATGTCTCATTTACCTCCTAGTGATGAATTCTGTGAGGAACCACATTCTCTCCCTTTCTACATCCATCACAATCAGTGAGGACTTGGCTCCAAATGGAGGAGAGCAGGTAAATGTATCAGCCAGCAATGCTTCGCACCAAGTGTTTCAGGTAAGGAAGTACAAAAGGGAGAGGAAATCAGAATTTTTTCATGTATGTTACAAGGTGCTTTTCAAGTTGATCCTAAAGGGTAAAAGGGTCAGTGAAAAAGACAGCAGATTTTCTTACAGATTTACACATTTGTATTCATTTGATAAGCTAGGTACAGTCTTGCTGAAACATAAAAGACGTTTTTTGCACTCAGTATTCGCATAATGATGTGGAAACACATGCCAGAAATAGTCTCAAGGGAGGAAAAAGAAACAGTGAACTAGGAAATCAGGCTCCTGTTAGGGCAGCAAATTAGAATATCTGAAGAGTGACAAAATTCCAGCGCCAAAACAGCTTCATTTCACATCAGAAGGAGGTTTCAGGAAGATGGAATATAACAAAGGCCTAAGAGAATTTCTCCTAGTTTCTGTTAAGCTTTTTACAAGCAGCCCATGCGCTATGAACTGCTTCACCAGCCTACTCCCTGCCTTTCTAGTCTTCCCCATTTACTCAGTTTGTGCCTCCACTACTTTTTTATCTATTCTTCAGAATTTGCAGGTAGACATTGTCTACCACCTTGAGCATGTGAAATGTCACGTGCACCAGAACCAAACCACACACAAGAAGCAGACCCAGACCAGCACCAGTGCTGGCTGTAGGTGAGAGGGGTTCAACACTGCTGCCTGAGATCCACTCATGCAAGCCAGCTACACGTCACATGAGGAGATCTGGGGGTACAGTAACCATCAGGACTCATTTTCCCTTCAGGACAGGAGAAGCCTGCTAGTGCAGATCTCTTCTTTACGTTGGCTGTGTAAGGGAAGGGGGAGAAGGAGGCATCTGGCAGCAAGGAGCAGAAAAGCAGGAAAGAACAGGGGATGTGTTTTGCTCTGCTCCATCCAGTAGCCCTGCCCTGGTCCATTTCTTGTGCAATTTAAAACTGCCTGTCAGCAACATTATTTATGGCAATGCACAGGCTGAGTCTCAGAATCAGGAAGCCAAATCCAGCTTCCCTGATGACATTCTCCACCCAGGCTATTACATTGTTAACCTTATTTCTTAAGAAAATGATTCCTACGTGACTTTTGCAGCCTGTTTGTACACGAATCTGTGTGTCAACTCTCAAGACCAGTGTGTCAGCTTTTCTTAAGAACTTTGCCATGCAATTCACCCATTTCAATCAGATTTAGCGTAAAGACACAGGGCTCAAAGTTGTTCAGCTCCCAAACATTTGACTGAACCATTTGTCCACGTAGGAAAACAAGAGCCTGAGGAGCATCTGTTCCTGATGGGAATGCAGACAGAGCTCAGCCTTTGTTCAGTCTGGAAGTGGCCACCCAACCCATCCCCTCGTGCACATTAGCTGGCCAGCTGGCATGCAGGCACATCCCAGCCAGCCACAGCTTGTGCTGCCCAGAAGATTTAGGGACACTGAAGCACGCTGGAGGGGCTATCCATACTGCAGTGGTGGGAAGCATGTGGGATGTGAGGGGAATGGAAAGCATGGGGCAGAATGGCCTGTTCATGAAGACATGAAGAGGAATTGGGCTGATTCACCAAGAGGCATAGAGGCTATGGGGTGCAAATCTGAGGTGAAGCACTTCCAGCCCTTACAGAGCATCTCGTCCGTTCCATGGCTCCTGGGCTCAGCACGACCTGGCACACATCCAGCTCAAGTGTGAGACAAGTGGCGATACTTCCAGAGCAGAACTGAGCACATTTTGTGACATTTTGTGCATTTCATGGCCTGGACAATGCACTGGAGATAAACCAGATGATGCATAAATTCACAGATTCAAGAAGATTTAGGAAAAAGGACTTTTGATAAAACAAAGGATGCAAAGGAACCTTCAAATTGCAAATAGTAATAGGAAGGGTCCAGAGACGTGTCAATAACAGTGAGGATTGCATTCCTAATAATAAACCAGGGGGCTCTGATTTAATCTATGGAATGACCAGACACAAAAGGAATTCAAGAGGAATTTTCTGCCTGCAGAGCAGTGGACAGAGCACACAGGAAAAACAGGGAAAGAAGAAAAAGGTGTAGTATGCAAGCATGGACTGAAAACTATTGTGGAATTTATCTAGCAACTCAGAAAAGGGCACACTTAATTAGAAAGGACTCCTAGCTTCCTTCTGTCCCGAAATGTCTCTCATTTGCCATTAGCAGCTCAACAGGCGCTGTATGATACAATTACTCATTAGGTAAAGGAATTTCAAACCTTTGCCTTAAGAGGAGGCTAAACTTGTCACTCAAACTCAATCCTGCATCTTTTGATGAGCCTGAGGAATACTCAAACAAGGATCACAGAGCTGGGCTTTAATTTTGTTTTGTTGCAAATGCTCAGGGTTTGAAATGGAGAGTTTGCTTCTAGTCCTGTGTCTGTGTTACACTGCAGCTGTCCTGCATGCACCATCCTCCTGCCTGCTCCATGGGCTGAGACAGGCTACTCTTATCTGCCTAAACTAATTTCCCTCATGAAATGCATCAAATACAGCCTCCCCTTTTCCAAAAAAATCATTAGCTGTGAGTGTGATAACCATATTTTATATTCTGGGCAGAAGGGAAGATGTGGACAATGAGGTTATAGAGGTTTGTGACCATGACTGCACAAATGATTCATCTTTTGTATCATCATACTGGTGTTGCTGTAACTCTTGTGGTTTAAGGGCACTATTTTTTTTTCTTAGGCTGAAGGACTTAATTAGAAAAATGGGCAAAGCTTTTAGGTTTGTGTCCTTTTTTTCAACTGTGGCAGCTGGGCTAATAAAAGATATTTCCTCCCTCTACAAATCTAACTTTTCTGATTAGATCTCTACAAACTAAATACTACACTGATTTACAGCACATTCAACATTATACCTTGTGTGCCACTTTTCAATAACTAATAAATAACAATATCAAGTTAATGTACATCCAAAGCATTTAGAATAAAGTCTTCAGATTAAACAGGAACATATGTAGCTCACATATCTTTATTTGAATAAAGTATATGGAAACACTAACAAAGGTTACTATTTCAACGATCTGTTTCCCTCAGAAAACTTTGCTGATTAAGACACTGAAATGTTAAACTTTGTTTCTCTTTCCACTTCTGTTGCTTAAGGAATTTTCTACAGTACTGTGGGGTGTGTGGGTTGGGAAAAAAAACGCCACTTTAACATTTCTTTGTAAGTCACTTTGATTCTCTTTTGTTATGCCAGGGATTTACTGTTTCTTTTGACATCACAGTGGCCGTTTTTGCAAGGGACTGCTTGGGACAGCAGCAAAACAATCCTGCTCGCTTCCATCCGCACCTACAGAACAAAAAGCTGACAGACACCAAGTAGTCTTGACAATTGTTTGGTGAATAACAAGGAACTAGCAAAATTGTACAGAATTTTCAGGAAGGGATTAAATAAAAAGAAAAAAGGGGTCAAATTTTTCCAGGAAAAGCACCACTTAGTTCGTGACCAAACCAAAGAGCAGCATCTCAGGTTTCTTTGGGAGGCCACTGTCTGGGATCAGGTGCTCTTACAGGATGTACTCTGCAAGCCAAGTTTTCTCCTCAAGGCTGTTCAGTGGGACTGTTTGCTTTCCCCAGTGGAAATACCACCCAAAGCATCCAAAACCAGACTGAACTTACCACCTCTGATTTTTCCAAGGATCCTTTAGTGGGCAGAAGGACTATTTCCCCTAGCAAAGCAGGTTATCTGTCAGCAGGCAAGCCACCACTCTGCAAACACCTGCCCTTTTACAGCAGGGCTACTTTCGTGCAACTTTATGGTTTCAGATGATTCCCACAGAAATCTCCATCAGGAGATTCCCCAGACACTCAATTAATAACATTCTTTGCTCAATATATTGAAATCCAAGCCTGAGCCTGGAGAATGGGTACTTTCCATCTCTAAATACTCCATTTTGGACAACTGGTTTGAGGCACTAGGATTAAAGTCCCTGAAACTTCCCTAAGAGGGTGCTCTAGTTAATGAGACATACACTGAAAAAATGGAAAAGCAGATACTAGTTTTTGGAAAAGCAGCCCGAAAGCTTTCAGAAAACATGTATTACCTCCATGATCTAAATAGGTAGAAAGATAGCACATTCAGAAAAGTGGTGAAGCAGGTGGCCTTAAACTTGGACTTATGAAAAATGTGACAATGGGAGCAAATACCTTTATGTCTGGCATGTTAGGCAATGTAAATTTTCCTGTCCTGACTAACTGGGAAGAAGCTAAAATTAAGTATGTACTAAGGGTGTACTAAACAGTTATTGTTATATACGTGAGGCCTGTATATGAGTAGGCCTCATGTCTGCAAATATTCTGGGTTACTTGAAGAAGAAACTAGTGAATACAGTGAATGTCTCTGTTCTTCTCCAGTTTAGGCTTGGTACATCATCAGATAGGAGGAGGCATTTACTTAGAATAGGCACTTGCTGGTGGGGTAAGTTCCTCTAGTCCTTTCTCAGATTTGTTGTGCTTGGTGTTTTGGTTGTGTAGGATTAAATAAAACTGAAATGCAAGATAATGCACCATATACCAAGTGCTCTTGAGGGACAAAAAGCATCTACCTTGTTGTGATCACATTGGCAATGGGCAGACATTGATTGCAGTTTGCTATCATCAACACAAAAGCATTTAGAGACAGGATGGTGAACAAAACACACTGTTTTGGGAAAGAAACCAAAAGAGCTAGGCAAGAGGGATGCATTTACCTGCATAAGGGCATCTGGTCAAAACTGCTCACCCCTTGTCAAGACAGAGTGCTCCTTCATGGGTGGGAGCACAGCACAGTCTCTCAGCAGTGGGCAGTATCTCTATTGCCATTCAACACCATGCTGCCACCTTGACTCAAAGTATTCTATAAGGCCTAGAAAAGGTAGGAGATCCCATGAGCACTTCTTCCAGCCCCAGGATTTCCCCAGGGAAGTCTTCCTCCCTGGGCAGTCTCATCTTTTCCATACAGACAGGACCAGCACAGCTTCCTTTGGCATGTAGGGGTTACCTGCAGCTCTTGGGGTGAATAATCCTGCCAGTGAAATTGCAAGATGATTTATAGAGAACCTTTGTGAAAAACTTTTGATTGGAAAGGCTATGGGATATCTTGCAAAATCTGCAGTGAAAAATGCAGTCACATAACTGGGTTCCTAATATAAATGCCCCCAGCTGCATATGCAAATACGGTTTTCATATAATCACAAAATGAGAGCTGTCTGGCAATAAATCTCTTTCATTTTACCATCAGTTTCTTGGCTACTTGGGACTCAATGAATAAGAAATGGAAGAACAAGACCTTGGAGGACCCAGCTGCAAAGCAAGAAATAGAAAAATTATGTGCTAAGGACATAGACTTGGTATTTCTGGCAAATGTCCACATTTAAGTGGACATTTCATATGATATGGATAAATGTTGTGAGTTGACAAAATTATTTTTTTCTGTTTTATCCATCACATGAAAAATCAGTTTTCTATTTCTGCAGTAAGTCCAAACACCAAGGATAGCAAATGCTATTTAACCACAAGCAAACATTACAAACATTGAGTAAAGTACACTGGTTTGTTTGTTTGGGGTTTTTTTTTTTGTGCAAAGAGCAACTGCCTTAAGGGCACAAAACAGAGTGAATACAATTGCTTGGCTGCTCCCACTTGGAAGTCAGTTGCTATATGTTTCTCTTTAATATTGACTAGTGTTGAAATAAGTAGATCATAAGGTTTTATTCTCTAAACTGCTTCCTGCTCTGACAACAGGTCTAAGTCAAGATATATGAGAGATAAGAGAGCACTTTCCATGGCTATTTCAGTCCATGATAATGTTTGTTGAATTGCCAGAAGAGGATGCTTCTGATGAGGTTACATATGTGAAGATTCTTCTGGCAACAACTCATTGGATACTCACAGCAAAAGTGAAAGCATTTCATTGAAGAAGCTTCTGTTGAAATGTATCTATACTCATTTCTCTGAACAAAAAAAGAAATATCATGTATTAGCTCTGAAGCTGGAACAGGAAGGAAGCTCTTCTTTGAGCTGAAAGGAATGGAAAGAGAACTTCCCCATATAAAATTACAAAAAGGAGTGAATACAGACAGTAGCTATCAGCAAATTTAATTAAATATCTTTCATTTTCAAACCCACTTCCGTTCTTCAAGAAAACTGGAAGTAGGTTTTGGACACAATCTGACAATTCAAACAACCACATTTTTTCTAATGCTGCTATGTCACAGAACAGGACTTTTTATTATAATTTCTTTGGAAGCTGTTCCATTCTGAATTACAAGGGAATGTGTGCACTTCTCAAGCGACAAAAGGTCCTAAATCTGTTTGCATATGTGAGAACTGAAGCTTGACTTAGACACCACAATCCTTGTCATGTGTAGCAAGAACAGAGATTAGCTGTGATTTCAATAGTGTAAGCCCTTTGCTAACACAATGACCTGTAAGAAAAGTAGGGAGCCCCTGCTACTTACTAACATGATAGCATCTTGTTAATCCACCATGCCCTTCCACATGCAGCTCTTTTAACACACACGTTTCAGGCAGATGGGGAATTGTAGTCTGGTTTTTTTGTCATTAATGCCCCCATAAATTATGGGACAGATTTGATTTCCTCGAGCTTTCAAGTTATAGCTATTTACACCTTCAAGAAACCATTGCAATAGAAGATTGTACTGCTAATGGGGAAGTATAGATGCCATGAGATGGCAACAAAGGACTGTGGCAACTCTATTAGATGATTTTATTGAAACAGTGAGTTCTGAGTGCCCTATAGCTCCCCAGTATTACGACAGTTGTTGAGAAAATAGGGATCATTTGTCCCTTTGATGCTTCCACATTCCTAGCATGACAAAATGTTTCAGTGATATTGTTAATATTTTGGAGGTATGCAAGCTAAAATACAGGGTTTTCTCTTAGACCCTTGTACTCTGGGTGGTTCACACAGCTCTTTCCTAAACCCCAGATGCTTGGGACCTTGGGGATGCTTGTCCTACTTGCTTATCTGTATGGTTCCAGCAGGATGTAGATAGCAGGTTTCAGTTGCAGTCTGTTGCCTTGGCTCGTGGCTAATAGCAATGTCTAAAATTAGTGTCAGGCCTTTTTTCTTAGGTAAAGATTTTGTTGCATTTTTGTTTGTTGGACTAAAGATTCAGAGATGGAAACATTTTCCTTGGAGAGCTCAGAGGCAGAAACTTCTGCTGGGGAAGGGCTTTCATGCATAAGTGCCTGGATTTTTCAGTACTGCTGATGATCACCTAGAGAAACTATGTGCAGAAATATCAAAACTTTGACTCCCTCTTGGAGCCATAGACAAACACTTATCCATTAGAGCTAGAGAGGAATCCATCACAAAAAAAAGAAAATTATATGCAAATACTGTCAGTGGATGCCTTAAGTGGACTTAGCCTTTTTACATAAGGCACTGTTAGATTAAGTGACTCATGTTATGGCTGGAGGAAATGGTGGATAATGGCAAAGTGTGAGCTCCCATCAGTCATGGTTTGGATGAGGCTGATAAATTTGCATTTACTTAATCTGAAAATGTAACACCTGATTTTACCTCTCTTGCAATTTTATATCCTTCTACCATAGGACTGACAGAAATCAAAGGTGTATCTGTGTTTCTCAGTAATCTTAATTGCATCAGATTGCATTTAATGTCTCCACTGGCACACAGTTTAACTACAGTTATGGTCATATTCCATGAGAATGTCAACATCACTTCAAACTCCACCTAACCAATCCATAATAAGGTTGTCTGAAAAAGTCTCAGTTTAATTGGTCCTTATTTTTTTTAGCTAGGCAAAATACTCCTTCCCAGACTGAAGAAATAGAGAGTAAATGACTGTTACTGTATTTTCATTTTGGAAAGATTCATCTGATGTAATGTCTTCTGTATGGAAATATGTACCTGCCCCCAGTATTCCAGACAAAGCTTAATGGAATAGTGATGCCACTTTGGCTATTAATAGAATGAGTTCAGCTGATTAGTCAAGCTTAACCTACTTGTTTTGACAAGGTCTTCAAGTTTACTTCTGTTTAAACAAGCACAGAAAGCTTCTCACTGATGTTTATTAAGTATAAACCCATATTTTTCTCTAGTGGCAGTGAAAAGAAATAAATAGTTCAGAGGTGCAAAATAAACTTTTTAAAATGTACTTTGCAGAACAGGTGACCCCCGTCTGGTTTGTTTCCTCAGATGTAGTGTAAATATTCAACTCACTTAATAACAGGAGGCGATCCAGCATCAAATTCCTTTGTTGCGAGTGAGCAAGAAATACTATTTTATACATTTGTAGGTAAAAAAGGATGGGTATTCTTTAGTCTTAAAAATGCAATTTAATGGAAGGAGCTGCATTACTACCAGGAAACCATGAGTTGCAGCTCTATATAGTAAATTTCATTAAATTCTAGATAGTAAATTCAATTAAATTGATCTTGAAGAAACTTAAAGTCTAAATGTTAGCCCAGGTCAGATGCACAGAAGGCATTTAAGAAATCCAACCCTACTGAATTAAATGCACTGGGCAGATACTTGTTTTCCATCAGTTTTCCTATGACTCTTTCTCTGCTATATCCCCCTGCCTCAGACAGTGACAGCAAAGGAGACAATTAAGCCCTTAACGGAGGAATGTCGCTGCGGCAGGAGAGGACAGGAGCCCTTTTGTTTGGTAATGCGCAACAGTGGCTGGCAGAACAACAGTTCCCCCGGAGCTATAGCTCTTAAAAAGCTGCAGATGAGTTCCTGTACAGCTCCTACAGCTGTTCCTCATCTCTCTTGGTCTCATCACCCAATTAGTGAAAGATACATCAAGCCCTGCTTCCCCATGTGTGTTTGAGCTTGCACCTATGCATGGATCCTCAGAGCCAGTGCCTTGGCTGTGTAGGCTCTGTAGGTTGTGCAGGCATGTCAGGGTTGGGTGGACAGGGGAGATGGCTGGCAGATGCACATCAGTGCCTAACATCGATCAGAGCACAGCCTGGACCCAGAAACTGGAAGTGAAGATAGCTCTGATAACTTACATATTGCCTTAGCACCCTCGTCTGCAATGAAATCATTACTCATGAGTCTGAAAGACACATGGCTCCTTAATGGTCCAGCTCTCTTTCAGCCACAGCTCTGAACTGTCAGACTGAATCTTGCCTGTCTTGACTTGTAATAACAACCAGCCCGGTGGGGTGGCACCAAGGAGCATGGGGTGGCACCGAGCAGCTGTCAGGTCTGGTGGTACGGGGAGGAGGGCACAGGAGGGGATGTCTGTGCAATCACCCACAGGCAACTCAGCTCCTGGGAGAAGCTTGCTGAAGGCGGTTCCTAACATCTGGATTGAGAAACAGCTGTGATTTGCTGATCTACATAATTGAGATGCCTCCCTGGAACTAACAGTCTCCAGAGGAAACTCCGCATCTGAGCAAATAAGACAACCAGGAAGGATGTGGTATTGAGATATGTGGAAGTTGGATCTCCCATCTCTTTGTCCATGTGCTAAACACCTTTCTTGGGTACCCTGCTTCTTCACAGGGGATTTATAACAGGCAGTGAGAGTGCTGCAGCCTCCTGGGATCACCATGTGGAAGTTACTAGCTCATGACCAATCCTGTGTCTCTGGTTATGGTATTTGACATGCATTCATCTCCCCGTCAGTGCAGAGTTCTTGCCCAGGAAGCATTTCAGATCCTATGCCCAGTCTCTATCTTCAAACACCAAACTTGCCCTTTGGACTCCATTCCAGTCCAGCAGTGCCAGGATATGATATTTAGGCTAATTTTTTGTTATTTTGAGCTCTTTGTGCTAGCCCACACCATTCTGCTCTCTCCTCGGCTGCCAGCCCTTATGGCAATGGTCCAGCGTTTCTCTCCACACTCTGTATCAAATGCTCAATTTCCCCTGCTAAGCCTGCTCTTGAAAAAGCCTGTTTCTCCCGTCCTCAAATCAGTATTTATTTCCTATGAAACTGCACGGGAAAGCTGTTTATGTGTATTCCCGATAAATGTCTCTCCCCTCCCCAAATGTTACTGTGAGTAGTGAGGGGGAAAGGAGAGACAGAGGAGGCAGGGATAAGGAGGAAAGCAAGAAATGATAATGGAAATATTTTACATTCCTCCAAATGCATGAAAGTGTGCCTATCATTTCACAATTAAAAGTGGGATTCAGCTGCCTTTACCCAGAGTGTTGTGAAATGACAGGCAGCATTTTTGCAGTTTAGAGAATATTAAGACATTTCTAAAATATATCATATAGTAAAGGCAGCCTTCACTGGATTTTTTTGCCGAGATAATTTTCTGTGATAGCTAATTTCTTGTTAAAAAGCAAACACACCACTTTTACTTGCCTTGAGTGCATGCCTCTTGCACAGATGAAAACTGGTTTTCAACTGTATGTGCCAAAGTTATAACTTTTCAGGAAAATGCAACAATTACAAAGAATATAATTGAAAACAAATGCAAACAAAGCACAACTCACAAACAAGCAGAGGAAAAAAAGCCCTGCCTTATGAAAACAGGTTATTATATCAGCCACAAGTAAATTTTTCAGGTTAATAATCTCTCTCAAACACACACAGTCCTGCTATCTGACCAGTTACCACATTTTTTGCTCACATGTACATAATTAGTGTTTCATGTTTTCTAATGCTTCTCTATCACACCCAGTGTCCAGGAATGTAGTCTCCTCTGCTTGACAGTGCTTGAGGCTGAGCCAGACCTTGGGCTCTCACTTGTGCTCTGCATGGGGTCTTTGTTATCATGCCTGGCTAACCATCTACCTCCCTAATTTAATATACCCACTTTGAGAAAACAGACCCTAATCTTTATACTCTTTAAAATGTTTGGTCTCACGTGGGAATTTTGAACTGCCAAGTAGAACAAGGTTATGTCTCAAGTTACCTTTTCCTCATAAAGTCCTGAGCTTTTATATTCCACAGATGGAAGGTGTAGAAGACAAATCTACCCACAAAGGCACAAACCCACCATATGCAAATCTCCCTTATTGTGCCTATGCATAAATATAATAATAATGCCAAGTTGAAGAGGTGTGTTATTGTTACTTGTACAAAGTAAAATATTCCTTATTTCCCAACTAACATTCCTAAATATCTTATTATTTAAATGGGGTTATTTTAATGGCAGGCACATAACTGCTTTACAAACACCTCTCTTAAGACAATGATGACTTCCATTTATATGCAAAGATGCACCTATTTCTTACTGATTCTATATCACTGTATAAAGAAGAACAGGAAAACCACAGCTCAGTATTTAACAAAAAGCCCAGCATTTAAACAGGGATCACCTCTCTGCCATGAGAGACATAGGCATATTAAACGTTGGTATTTAGGGTAAAAGTGCACAGTTAATTGCTCCCAGCACTCTGCCATGTCTTAGGCCTAAAGCTAAGAGCTTTCATACTGAAACTTGCAGAAGCTCTGACTTAAAACTGAAGAAAAATATTACTGCTATGAACTAGATCCTTAGGGCTATACCAGATGTGCTTCTGGCCTAAAGCACAAGTCTTTTCTCATTTAGAACCCACTAAATTATGTGGGCTGATCTCAGTTTCGTTTTGGGAGATGGACAAACTGTGGTGAAACAGCTTTTCTCCAGTGGCTGAATCCTATAGGGCCCCATAGCCAATCCTAAATTTTTCCCCCATAAGTAACTATAAATACTTTTAACTTCAGTAGACTTTTCACACAGAAAGCTGAGAAGAATATCTCCTGCTGATATCTATAGCTAATTAAGCTTTCACACATTAAATTTCTGTGAGGATGCTGTTACAAGTCCTTTCTGAATAACTCTGCTTGTGGTCATTTAGGTGTAAGTATTTACTGCAAGCTGAGCCACATTCTTTTTGGACCCCCGTTGACTTGGACATAGTCTGTACATTGAAGTCTTGTTCATGCAGAGTGAAGTCAATACAAGTATTTCCAGGGGCTCAGATGGGCTTTGATGGGCCCTAGCCCAGGACAAGAGTTTACAGCATTTGGAGCCAGAAAAAACTGAGCGAGGTCATCTGGTCTGGTCTCTAGTTAACCACAGGATATGCAAGTTTTATCCAGATATGACAGTATTAAAATAAAATTTTTTTTTGCCTTAGATTAGAAAGCGTGTGCCATGGAGAGGAGAAATGGAGGTCCCTCTGTCACAGTGTGGCACCCTGGCTGCTGGGATTTGCTCAGGAGAGAAGCTCCCGGATGGCTCCATCTCCACTGACAGCCACTGAGTCACAGAGGACTGTTCAGCACAGTACTCACTTCCTTCCCATATCCTGAAGGAAGCTCAGGATTGTCAAACTGCGCCATGAAATGTAATCAGTCCTATTTCCTATCAAACTCATGAACAAAGGGGGTAAGCACAAGTCAGGCTGACATACTTTAGGGCCAGAAAAGACTGCAAATAGCAGCCAGCTTAATCCTCTCATGATGTGTGTGTATGTATAGTACAGTATTGAAAAGAAATATGGTTGTGCTACGTTAAATCAGAAATATGTCCAGACAAGTAGTACTTCCAAAAGCAGCAGACGCTTACAAGAAATACAAAAAGCAGGGCAATATAAAATCACCTGTCTCATAATCAGTAGTTTAGGAATCTTTTGAGCTGGATGTTGGATGTGGACCAGTATGCTGCAATAAACTGGTGGAAGTGTCTCTTCTTCAAGAACTACCTAATTTTTTATTTTTAACTCCTTGAATTTACTCCCAGAATCTGGATTAATCCCCTTTTTCTTTTAATATGTTTAACACCATCATAAGAACTCTGTGTGAGGGTAAATCCACTCCCTTCTCATAAGCTGTCTCAATATTTTCCTCACAGCTACAAGGAAATGTCTTATTTCAAGGCTGGATCTTTCCAACTCTAACTTCCTAGTGCTAGATCTTATCATGCCTTTGTCAGTACCCTTGAAACTGAGGATGGAAAACAGATTTTTCTCCTTTCCTTCCTGTGTTGTACTGTATCCATTTTTAAGTAACAGCCATGCAGATTTTTAAAATCCTGATCCACCGGACCATTTAATCGCATGATTTACTTAAGTACGTAAGTAATCCCATTGACTTCCATGGGACTGCTCTCAGGTTAAAAGTTAAATGTGTGGTTAAGTGCTTTGCTTGAATAGTATTTAAGTTCTTTCTAATTTCTCATTTATTTTCTTTCCTTGCTCATGATACTTGATCTGTACAGTGTTGGAAGCACAGTGTTTCAAGTAAATTATTCAATATGGGATCACATAGGTTACAACACAGCAATTTCCATTGCAGCTTTTGTCTAGCACTGAAGGAATTCTGACTGATGGATACCAAGGGCTTTTTTTGATGTTATTTTCTCTGAGGAACTAATGCTCTTCATTCCTGCTAACTCCCTCTGCTGCCTAGTTTATTTGTTCAGCAGTGCCCTAAACAAGAAAGGTTTCCTTCAAACAATAGGCTGCTTTGCACTCTGTGTGTGTGTGGTTTACTGAATCCAGACCTAGTGAAAATGTCCTGGTCTTCAGCTGGTATGAATCAGAGCTGTCTGCAGAGACAAGGGAGCTTCGCTTATTTACACGAGCTAACGATCTGACCTGTTGTCTACTGTGTTAATATATAAATGTGTGCAGCTGAACGTGTAAGACTCGGGCAGAGGAACAGGCCTTCAACCGTCTGCTCTGGGGATATGAGATACAATATTAGAGGCACAAGGGCAAAGGCTGAAATGAAAATTCATTTCTTCCTGAGGTCAAATATGGAAATGCATTATATGGTATTGTCCCCCAGCACCAATAGCAAAATACTTCTGAATAATATTTGCAACATAAATTGCCATGTACCATGGACCTTTGAAAGTCTTCTAGCACCTAAGGTGTTTCAAATGCATCTGCACTATTTATGAATTTTTAGTAATAGTCACTGACCATTTCTGTGTCCTACACATCCGTGACCAGGGGCTCTGGCTGCTTTTGCAAACAATGTGAAGCAGCTATTTCAGATCAGTCAGGCTTGGAAGTTAAGTGTTACCCAGCTCACAGTTTAAATTACTTTCTGAAGATTTCCATATCTGGTCTGTTGATCAGATGCAGAGACAAACCCCTTCTACAAGGTGCTGAGAATATACAGTGAGATTACTCCTTAAAATACAGTACTGCCCCAATACTCTAGATTTGCATACCCCAAATACCCTTCCAGCAGGTGAAATTTCATGGATTTCTTCATTTGGACAAAGCATTTTGTCCTTTGTGCCAAATATTCACAATGAGCCTGTCTTCTAGGATTTTTCAAAATGTACTTTGTCTGCAGGAACAACATAAAAACATCAGCATAAGGAATCCCTACAAACCACTGTCCACAAAGTAGGATGTGTGATACTGTGCTGGACACTCTAAGGTAACTGACCCAAAACCTAAGTGAAAATCTAGCATGACTTTGAAGTGTTAAGAGCCTAATGCTAAGTATATTATTGTGCTCTGTAGGTGTTTGCCTTCATCTTTTATGACTGTAACACTTTGATTCAAGTTTACAAAAAAGATGATTTAAACATGGTAGCTGCCAACTCAACTGACTGCAGGTTGTGCTAGAAAATGGCAGACTTACAATTTGGATTATAAAAAATGTGTATTTTTTACAACTTGAAATAATTTCTTTATTTGTTGTGCTTTAAGTATGAAGGATCACACCCTGCCAGCTTCTGTGCATGATAGATATTGCACAAATCCATATCCAGCAGGAAATCCAAGTATCCCATTTTGGCCTGTACCATACATGCCACAGAATCATAGAATCACAGAATGGTTTGGGTGGGAAGGGACCTTCAAAGATCATCCAGTTGAACCTCCCTGTCACAGGTAGGGACACCTTGCTGTAGATCAGGTTGCTTCCTGCTAGCTGAGGTGCATACACTCACTGTGCACACTCAGATCTGGACTGGTGAATTCCACAATTCCCTTCTTTGTGTTTAGCATTTCACAGTACCTGCAAATGTATTAAAGTGTGGGAAAATCCCCCTATCTGTCCCAGAATGTCTTCATACCAGAGCAGAAGGAAATACGAAGAACAAGAAAGGATTTCAAGAGTTATATAGTTGTCCTGTTCTGCTACATGTGCATCTTCATGGGCTTCCTACATTCTTTTTGCTTGTAATAACTATTTGGCTGTTGGTAGAGGATATGGATATGGATTCATATACTTCCAGCTGGAAACATTGTTCTCAGCAGTGTCACCCTTGGTAGTTTGTACTTTGTGGTCTTTCCTATTTCACCTGCCTTTTCCTATCTGCTTTTTTTCTCATTTGCTCTGAACTCAGTTTTTCTTTTTTTTAATTCTCCTCCCCTTTGTCAGGTCTCTGTAACTAATGCTGTTGTTTTTTCACAGTGCTTTAAAAAGCTTTGAGTACTGAGGCAGATGCATGGGACAGGGTACCATTTATATAAAAGGACAGCTGTAAAAACATGTGCAATGGCAATTAAGCAACAACTCTTAGAAGCATGAAGTCATTAATCGTAATTGCAATAAGGGTTTTCTTAGAAATTGTCCTTAATATTTGAAATGGAGAAAATGTCAGCTTCAGGCAGCATTCCAGCTTTGCTTCCTCCACTTCACGCTACTGCAAACAAGGGGACTGTCTGTGTCCAATTATCAACTATGTTGAGGAAGCATTACATTCAGACATCCTTCTTTGGGCTTGCTGTCCCATAGGCACTGGAGCACGTTCCACTTTAAATGCAGCAGAAGCAAGAGCCCAAGCTACCGGGCAGAGGATTATTCCCCAACAAAGCAATTTCCAGTTTCTTCATTGAATACTATCAAGGCCCTATCCTGAGTACCTTCAGTTCCTTTTCAGCAGGTTAGGGCAGCTACCATCTTCAGGAGTTGTTCAGCACCTTAAAAACTGATAACTCAGTCCTCTCAATTTCATTGAACTCTGGAGTTGTTTTCAATAATCAGTCACTCTTTTAACTAGGTGATACAGAGCTGAATGACACAGATGTGCTTAAGCAAACCAGATGAATACACAGAAGGAACCCTGTTCCTTTCAGTTGCAGGCTGAAAGCTGATATATTACATGTCTGCATGCAATAAAACTTTTTGTTTTAATGTTCCTAGGGAAGCTTGAAACTAAACCCTTGCAAAACATCTGGTTCAAAACTTCAGCATTTTAATATTAAATGCTTCCTGAAATCTGTTTGTGTAACTGTACCATGCAGGTTTGCTTCATAGTTTTCTAATAAATTGTTTCTAACTCATTTTGTTATCCTTGCACTGACTTTGATATCTCCTGCTGATAATATAACATCAGTAATAGTGCTTCTCCAAGTTCAATAGTTAGCTAATATCCTAAGCACAGATTCTGAAGACAACTGCATAATTTTAGGTTTCAGCTTTGTATCGTCTTTCATTCAACTCTAAGGTTTCAATTTTTTGTTCCTTAAAATGAATTAAATTTTTGTTACAGTTTTGTCTTCCCAAATATAGTCTTCAGTATCACCATAGGTGCCTTTTGCAACGCCTCTGTATAAGGTGGGAAAAAACTTTGCATGGCCCTATGAACAACAGCTGTCATGTTACTGCTGGGACTGGTATTTAGAACTTTGTGTCAAAGCCCTGAAGGGCTTGGAAAACAAAAAATTTCAGCAGTGAAGTGAAGCTTTTTCCACGCTGCATAGTCATCCTTATCATCCATGGATAGATGAGCAAAAGGAAGTCAGAAAAGGCTCATGCATTTTAAAGCTAGCTAAGCCTTGTGAAGCTGGTCTTGCTGACCCCAAAAGCTGTAGCTTAACAGTTCCAACTAAAGCCACATTAACTCTCAGTGTGATGCTCCAACTTTTGCAGGCTGATTTCTGCCTTCTGCTGGTCTCATGCTTGTGCTGAGCACAGCGCAGAGTCCTGACCTGGCATTGCCTGACCCTCCTCCAGACAGGGTAATTGTGTCAGCCTGACTCTGAGCTTCAGGGCTTGTGAACTTTGGGATCCTGTCACGCTAACACAGCTGTGCTACTCTGGAGGCCTGAGCTGGTATTTTTGCAAGATGTGTAGCTTAGACTAACTGTAGATATTCAGCTTAATGCAGCCTCAGCTCCTCTGTCTGAGGCCTTCCAGCATGACTGAGAGCACCCCAGGAACATGCCTCTCTCTCTGGGCTAAAGAAGGAGCCTTGGTTCCTAACTCCAAGTAATCAGGTAGAGCTCAAAGACTGAACACTAACTTAATGGGGCTCCAAGAGCCTTTGAAATATAGGAGAAAGCAGAAGCTGCTCAGTGCTCCTGAAGCACTGGAAAGGATTAAAACAAAACAAAACAAAACAAAACAAAACAAACTTTTAACAGCACAAAAGTTAAATTCCATACCCTTAAAACCCGTACTAACTTTTAGCAAAGCTTTGTGCATGCTTTAGATTAGCCATGTAATTACACCATAACCCCCCCCATGGATTTAATTCCAATTGAAAGCAGTAAAACTAATAGTGTGCTTACAAATAAAGCTAATTAAGATTTTGTAGAACTAGGGTCTATTTCATATAAATACCAAGAGGTTTAATGTCAGTATACAGCATTTTCTATGACTCACAGAGTCTATAAATATGTACAGGTATTTTCAGCCTCATCATTACATGCCTGGCCTAGCTCAGAAAGAAATGTGTAGGAAATGTGTAGCATAGTAGGAAACAACTCTTACAAACAGAAAATAATTGTGTAAATATCTAACTAGAACAAAATCCTATAGCTGATGTACAACACAGGAAATTCCATTTCAACATATTTCTTGATCCTTAATCCTGCCAGGTGGAATGGATCAACAAAAAGGGAGAAGTCACAGTACATGGTGAAAAAATGTTACACATTTGTGGAGGTCATCCAATGAGACCTAAGAAAAATCCACAAAGCAGCTACAACTCTCATTGCTCAAGTTCAGCTAGGTTCAAGCTCAATGTCTATATATCTCGTTGCAATTATTCACTTTTCAATTTATCAGTATCTTGCAAAAAAATCTATTTTAACTGAAATTCCTTTTCAAGCTATTTTCCAATTTTTTTTCAATACATACATATTATTTCAATTAAAATAGAGTAGTAGTGGAATAACAGGAGTAGGAAATTGGGGCAGGGAAAAAGGCACTTTTTACAATTAGCTCCCAACAGCTTCTTCAGACTGTCTCTAGTATGACTCAATATTAGAAGAGTACCTTATTAATTTCAACAGCATCAATAAGCACTGAATCATCTGCTTGTATAAAAGTGGGAAAAACTGAAAATGTCAGCACAATGTCATGACATGCTATACTATAGCTGATCAAAGCACTCAAATTCAGAGAAAAATAAAATATTAAGAGGAAAGTGTTGAACATGGCAGCTGAGAAGAAAAATGGAGATCTCCATAATGGGTCACTGCAAATCAGATTTGGAACATTAAAAGAAAAGAAAGTGGATATTTTGCATGAAACCTGGAGATTAGATTTTTGTTTAATTAAATTCAAAACAGAAAAGAGAGAGGAAAAGCTTTTCAGAGTAAGCACAATTAACAGCTGCCTTTCAGGAACAGGGTGTTGTGTTCTTAAGTGCACTTCTAAGGTTAAGTTTAAGCCCAAGATTAAATTTAACAGACATACTAGCTCTGTCAGTTTTGTCCTTGGGTTCCTCACACCTCCTCTTTCAGCCATTAGATATATATGAAATAACAGGAGAGCAAAGAACTAGGATTTTGTGTTTTTGTAAAAATAAATAGATAACACACAGTAGTGCCTATTTCCATGTGGTTACATAATGGTTAGAATAAAGTGTGAGGAGTAACATCTAAGATGATGCAAGAAGACACTTTGCAATGTTCAAAATCAACTGAATTGAGAACAGGAGCCCAACATACACCAGGACTCTATGTCTCAGCATTGACTTAAGGACTGGCTCTGCAAGGTGCAAGTATGTGCTTGACCTGAGACTCCCAAAGAGACCTTCAGAAAGCAGACAATTCTAAAAATAAGTGGTGGGATCTGTGCCAGAGATCCCCCAGCCTCTTCCGCTGGGGCAGGAGTGCTGCTCTCCCTCCTCATAGGGCTGGGGCCACCTGCTTTCTCACAAACTCCTGTGAACTGTGAGTGATGTGTTGAAACCACCCTTTTTACTCTAGACTGAGTAAAGCTTTCTCTATATAAAGTCAGGTTCAGAAACACCAGCAAATGAATGCTACTAGTAAATGAATATTAGCAAAGAGAAATGTCCAAAATGAGTGGACAAACCATTGCAATGAAAGATTGAAGTCTTTGTTAGGGTTCATTGCACATGTAGGCTAATAGCACAAATTTCACAAGTGTCTGTAATAGATTGTCTTCCTTTGTGCAAATGTATTTTCCATTTTCACTCTTCTGAGCCAAGCATGAGGTTCAGAGGGACAGAGAGATTGCCCCTTCTACTTCAGCCCAAGACCCAGGGATCCTTAATAAACAGTCTGGCCAGGGGATTGCGAGGTCTGCAAGGGTGCCTGCTTGGTATTTCCACAGAATAGGACTTGAAATATTTTGGGTAGTGATGAGTCTTGGTCAAGGAGTTAGCAGCAACTCAATGAGACAGCAATTCATACAGATTACAACAAAATACATATTCCATTCAATCCATCATATTCAGAAGAAAAACCTGTGGAGCTATCTTAATTTTTAATGCAAACTGGGGACTTGCAGTTCCCATTAGAGCTAACAGATTTTTCACTCTTCCTGATGATGTGTTTAAAACTAAATCCCTCAAATCTCTTGACTAAGCAGCATTAATCATGCTAGATCTTAGCCATCAATAATCAATTGGCTTTTATGAATGATTAGGTAAACAAAATAGAATAGAATGTTTTAAAGTTGCTGTCACAGACCATGGGCTACAGACACCCCCTCTCCCCACCTCCTCTTTGACTACAAGGGAGTAAATATTGCTGAGTATCACAAGGTGGGATATGATTTGCTAACAGTACCCGTCTGTATTTTATATCAAGCACCTGTTAGTATTTAAATATCTCATTTCAAAGTATCCAAAACTTTGTACAAGTCAGATCTCAGACATGCTTCACAGACATGGAGAAACTGAAGGAAATAGCATTAAGAAGGCAAACCCCCAAAACATTGGCAAGTATAATGATGTGTAAAATGCCCAAAATTGCTTATCTCATTCCAGAATCTGCTCATATGCCAGCCTGCATCTGGATTCCTGATTTTTTTTCAACTGCTGCAGCTACAGAAGGTGTACAAAGAAGGTCCTTACATAACGCGGTGGTTTTTTTAGCAAGCTAAAACTATGCTGAAGAGATTAAATGTTGGAAGCTATTTTTAGCCAAACTAATGGTATCAATTTCACTAATAACATAAGCTGCAGTTGTCTCCTAAAGTAAAAAGTAAGACGATGGAAGAGCTAGCTAGACAAAAGGCTACTGACTACAGAAAAGCAGCAGTTCCAAATTACATTAAATTAGGCAAGTCTGCCCAACACTCCCCCTGGTGGTCTTGCCCACAGAGATGAGCATGAAGTCCCATACATGCAAAATCCTCCAGCCTAATGACTAAACGTCCCGTTAATAGGATTAAGTGCCTTCTCATCAGATAAATAGAACATGGCAAAATCCCCGACACTCCCAGAAATTAGATCAGAACACAGGCCAGCCCCTTCCTGACGCGGGGAGCAATTTTGCAGAAGAGGTGTTTCAGTATTAATGGTAAATATACTTTTTTTGTTTTTACTTTTCTTCGGTTGTGTGTTTGTATGTCTTTGCAAAGTTAATTGTTCTATCGCTATAAATGCAAAGGTACAATATGCAAGTAACTATAGAAGTAAATCCAGCCTATAAACAAATCCAGGCTTTTAATTTACATATGCTCTTGTGGCTGATAATTGCATCTCCAAGAAAGCTATATTGGCTAACTACAAGGCACTTGAATACTGTGTTCACGTAATCAGATGAGAACTATGAAGTGCAGTTGTGTGGTTTCTGAAAAATAAACCTTTTGCCTCTGCTCTTACGAGGGAAATAAAGCAAATGGCATTTCTTTCCCTTATTTTGTAGGAATGTATTTCATTTGTTGACCTGTTTGTTTACAAAACTGATCTAATTGCCAATTTCTTGGTGCACCTGTTGCTGTGTCTCTTATATCAAGGCTTATTCTGAACGACACTGAAAGAAATCACATATTTGGACAGCAGAAAGCGAACAACATTCCAGAAAATTCCCTCTTTGAAACTGGCAATAGTGTTTGGCATGGATGTATTTATAATATGAACTAAGGACCCAATATGAGATCAGTAATTAGTGTCTCACAAAGTAGAAAAGGGACAGACTGCGCAGCATAAGCTTTTGGTTTTATATATACATGTCCTGATTGTGTTAACCACTGTGCAAACTCAGTGGAATTCATCTAATTAATCTAAATAGATAATTACAAATGAGGTCAAGCTTCTTACTCATGTGTTTTCACCAAGAGTAGCATTTAGGTGCATGCTATACATCTCAGAAACCACAGTTAAGACAAAATCAACAGGATCTTGTAAGATACTTAGTATTATATTCAGTATTTATATTTACTTAGTATACCTAGACATTTGAGCTTCCTGACAATGTTTACGTGGAACTGCACTGACCATTTTCTTTAACAGAAAGAACATGAGGTCCTCTTGGATATTTATAATACACGTGCTGTGTCTGAAGGGTCACCAGTGCGCGCCGACGAAGCAGGAGGAAATGAATCTCCGGGATAACCTGAAGCGTACGTATGCTTCTCCTGCCAGGGTGTGCTGGAAGCCCCTGGGCCCAGGTCTCCAGCTGGGTAATGCATCTTCACTCAACACTCACTGGCATCAAGAAGCTCCACTTGCATGTGTGGAGCTTAGAAACCATAATAAAGCTGATTGCATGAATGAATACACGCACACACGCAACAGGAAGATAAGAACAAGCAGGATGAGAAAGCAAAGGGATTCACAGATAAGCATCACCTGCCAAAAAAAGAGAAGTATTTACAGGATTTTTTTAGGTTATTTGGTTCCTTGTAGATCATCAGAATATAAACCAAACCCAACATTCAATTCAATTGATTTTGAACTGTTTTGTTTGTTTAAATAATCTTTGAAAATATTTACTCTACACTTAAGATACTTCACAGAAAAAGGTGGCTTTTACAAACAACTCAAGTAAAATTACCTAATTTAG
Source organism: Ifrita kowaldi (assembly GCA_013398055.1). NCBI lineage: Eukaryota > Metazoa > Chordata > Aves > Passeriformes > Cinclosomatidae > Ifrita > Ifrita kowaldi. The sequence continues at coordinate 477,141 of VZRS01011059.1, forward strand.
AAAATAGCAGCTATTCTACACACATACACATGCCTCTAAGCATGGCTTTATGGAGGACCAGCCATTTAACAATCCTCTGTTTCAGTCTATGTTAATAAAATTTCTGTAATAAACAAACAAAAAGTTAGGGGTAAGGAAGAAAGATACAAAGGAAGAAGTGTTTTATGTGTTTTTGGCAGTCTCAAGGTGATGTGATTTTACTTGTTTTCCATAGTTCCAGTGATAGTCAGGGTATTTCCACAAAGAAAACAACTACAGATAAAGGATAAGCAATCATGCACATCTTCCAGGTGCAACACATGGGCCAGCCCAGGTTTTCACCAAAACTTTATGGTCATTACTTCACAGGAAGTTTGGAAATTGAAATTTTATGAAAACAGGTTGAAGGCACCTGTAATCTACATTATTAAAATGTAAAGGGAAGCTGTCCCAGGCTTCTACCAGACCAAAGATAAATATAAAGGTTATGTTATTAGAAAACTGATGAGTGATCCTTGGAGATATCCAAAACCTAGGATCCAAAACGTGTGCAACCTGCTGTAGTTGACCCTGCTTTGAGTGTGGTGGGGGAACAGACTCAGTGACCTCCAAAGGTGCCTTCCAGCCTCAGTTGTTCTGGGATTCAGCAATCAGCAGTGGGACAGCTGCATATATATCTTGAGTTACATACAGCTGATCCTTGCAAAAGCTCTGGGCCAGATTCTTATCTGATGGAAATTGTCTTGGCTCAGTGTTATTCAGCATCCGCTATCTCAGATTTGGCTCTGCCACTGTAGGGAAACAGAGTTATTTCATTCTCCTTCATCATCAGTGCATGACAATTTGCAATAGTGTTAAAATCTGATTAAGTTGCTGTATAATTTGGCTTTTTTTAGAATTATCTGAAGTTGGAGAGAAGTATGTAGATGAAGAGGTAAAGAAAGCTTTGATTGGTATTAAGCAGATGAAAATTATGATGGAAAGAAATGAAGATAAGCACATAGATCTGATGAAAACCTTGAAGAAGAGCAGTGAAGAAAAACAGGTAACAAAAGTGCATATGTGGTTTTTTAATGTTTATTCCGGGAAGAGTGTAAACCACATTGTATGTACAAAACAAGCAGTGTACATCTCTTTATGCAGTCATGGGATTGAGAGAAAATCTGCTTCTGCCCCTTTGTCTCTCTAGCAGAGGAAAACTGCACTTACTGCTTGTTTCTAAAAACTCCTGCTTCACTGAATTCACACCAAGGCAACTGCAGGCCACTGTAGAACAGTGTTTTGTGCAGAAGGTCCAGCAGTTCTGCCCTCCATGTCTCTATACTCCTGGGGACACAAGATGTTTTCCAGCTTGCTTTGCAAACTTCAGACCTGCAGGAAAATATCAAAGCCACAAATGATAATGTGCTCTAAAGAAAGTACAGTGAATCAGGGAAATTTCCAGTGTCTTAGTGCAATGCCTAGGCTCAGAGCCATGTGCTCAGATGATCTGAAGAAACAGAAGTGTACTGTATATTTTAAAAAATACAAATATCCTAACTTTGTTTCAACAAAGTTGAAGGAAACTTCCCTCCTGGCCCAACATCTGGTAGTTAGTTTAAACTATTTGTATTAGCAAGCCAAAAAGTACCCGACAGCTTTCTAACATCCTAAGGAACACCAGTGCACTCCCACAATCAACACTCTTGTTAGATCTTACTGGATGATTTCATTTACACAGGACTTACATCCACAGTGAGAGTTCATAAAACACTGAATAAATGTATTAGAAAGATCAGAAAATAACTAAACATAGATTACGAAAACTGCAGTTACTGTCTCCATCAAGTACATTCTGACAGAAGTTTTCTTTTATGTGAGTCTCTTCCCTATTGGAATGCTGATAAAAAGGAATAAGCCCCACCAATTAAAAGGCTTCTGTCATACTTAGAGATAACTTGGAATGTTGTTTGGAAACCAAAACTATTAAAATATGTTGCAATTGGAGAGAGAAACTGATGATGTGCAACCTACTTCAGTAGGAAGAACTTTTCTCTTTCCATTGTCAAGTCTATTCCAAAAATGCTGCTCCTGATCTGCTCAGCTTTGTGCCCTAACTGATGAAGTAAATAGAAGTAGCATTGTAATATACATCTTGTTTCCCTTCAGTACGGAAGGAATGCCTCACACTTCCACAAGAGCAGGACAAAAACCCCCTCACTACAGCCTTTTGATTAGTATGCTCCCAAACAGCAGAAATGCTATACTTCTATATACTTCTGCATTAGAGAAAGACTTCATGGATGGCAAGGACCTAGCCTGAAAATATCAATCCCTTAAAGGCAGAGAAAAGCAACAGGAAAGGACTATTTGTGGGATGAATACTGTTCAGATGATATGGAGAAAAAATAACACAAGTTGAACACATGACCATGTGGGAGGTTGAATTCTTACACAGAATGATGCATGAGTTTTTTTCTTAACATCAAAAATCCTGGTAGACTGTAGAGATCCATTTGTTTTTGTAGGCTGTGCCCCCTGAGAGAACATCAGAAAAAACCTATGAGGAAAAGGTTTTCGATTTTCAGTTCCCTCCATATGTGACTGCAGCTGAGAAGACAACCTACCCTAGTGGTTAGGGATTAGCAAAAAGAGGAGCCATAAATAGCCAAAATGAGTGATCAACACTGGGATAAGTACTTAGAATACTCATCTGAAAATTGCCCTCAAGTGAATCTTTTTCCTTACTTAGCAAGCCTTGCGACTTATGGATGAAGTAAAGGCAAGATTGGAAGAAGAGGAAAGACAATGTCAAGTATCCTTGAAAAATCTATGGGATGAATGTGAATCTTGTTTAGAAAGTACCTGCATGAGATATTATACAACTTGCAAACATGGTGTGTCAACATTTAAGAGAAAGGTAGGAAGAAACTTTGTATCTGGGGAATACTCTTGAGTTCACCCAAAGTTTTAAAAGACAGCACATCTTATTTTCTGAATATCCAGATCTGCCAGTTATATCATCTTACTGAAATTAATTTGATTTGGAGGGTCTGGAAATATGAAGTTATATGGTAGAGATTACATGTGATTATGGTCATTGAATGCTGAGCCAAAATGAGTTCAGTTGCACCCTGGCCAGACTCCATGGAAACTGATTACTCCCCTGGCTCCAACAGACTCATTCCAGATATACAATATTTTCTCTCACAGTAGGACTTGCATTAAGATGCTTGATAACTGTTTGTGAAAAATACCTCACAGATTCTTTACGGTCCATCTGAAAATCAGCAAAGTTAAAAGTGTAGCTATAGTTAGCAAAATTACATGGGGAAAAAACTCACCTACTTATTACAACATCATTCTTTCCTATATTTATCTTAAATCAACTCTTTAAGTAACAAAAACAGCTTTAAAATGTTTAACCTCTTTTAATAAAGGAACCTGTCAGCAAAGGAGATTCCCCTAATTCTAACAGAAAGAAAATATGCTTTCCTGACTGGCACATTATTATTATTGAACGGTTTAACAAAATTGTAATCACATATTTTTTGTCTGGGTGTATGTTTAAGCACAATGAACTTCAGAAGCAAAACAGTAATTGCTGCATATTCTTAAAATAACTCAGGTTAAAATGTGGGAGATATTAAATTTAAGACTATTGGTGATACTTTTAGCTTTTTAGGTACCACTCTTGGATACCTCATATACATGTTTTGGACTTTAAAGAGTCTGTGGATGCTGAAATTATTGCAGTAAAAGTTATACACTGCATTGTCACTGTCTTTGACCCTCTTGGTAACTTCCTCCATGAGTTATTTGGTTTATTTGAAGCATTCAAAGTAAGAAATGTGTTGTGACCCAAGTAATTTTTTAAAAAAAGAAATAGAAAAGACAAAGATGATGGCTGTGGCTGAGGACAGCAGGAGCAATACTGGCTTAGGCTGTTCCTGCAGTGCTGTTCCACAGTTCACCTTCCCTCTGAGCTGCACTAATGGTCAGATCAAGCTGATGATCTGGTTTTTAAAAAAAAATTAATATGTGTAACTGTCTTTATGTGTATCTGTCAACATCAGTGTGTATTTATATGTGTGTGTTTTAGCAGAACACTTCTTAACCCTCAGCCATTTTGTAATGCCACAGAGTGTGGCTCAAAAACCACTCCATTGGCTCAGGCCAAATTAGTGCCTGAAAGCAGGGAGCAGGGAACCAGCGGCCGAGACCCAGGAGCTGGGAACTCTGTATAGAATTGACACTTGGCCTCCTACATGATAAAACCATGGACTCAGAGCCACTGCTTTATTGAATTTTCTGGTTTCAGCTCACACAAGGAGGTGAGGATTTGCCCACTGGTGAGAGAGAGCAGGCTTTTTACAAATCAACATGAGAACAATCACCTTCTGCTCCCTACACCATACATAGGCAGACAGAAATGCATCTCACATCTTTCCGACGTAAAGTCCAAATCATCTGTTGCAAGAAACCTAAATGCTGCTAGTAACTTTGAGCCTCTACACATTAAAGGGCAACTGGCAACTTTTTTACTCCAGATCTGATTTGGAACTAATGATTTAGAATGAATGCACTTCCCCTCTTTGGGGTCTAGTATGTTAAATTACTTCAGAGAATATGCTGTGTTGGCAGTTATTAAGAGGGCATCGTTTCTATGAGTATTTGAAAGAGAAAAATTAGAGACACTTACCTGAGAGATGAGAAACTGATCGCTTGCCGGGCAGCTGATCTGTCTCCTTCTTACACACAGGTTGAAGATTTTTTGAGGAAAATACCTCCACTCATATTTACTTTTCATGAGGATCAAGGAAGAGAGATCCAGTCTAATGAAAAGCCTGAGAAAGAGGATACCCAGCTAGCAAAGATGGAAGATTTATTTAGCCAGCTATTATCGGATGTGGGCTCAATATTTGACAGAAGTTTCATTTTTTTCATGCACATGCAGAAAGAATTTGACCAGTCTTTTCAGACGTATTTCATGTCTGACCTGGACTTGACTGAGTCCCCCAGTATGCCAGCATTACCCGAGGTCACCACCAGAAATGACGGCTCCCAGAGAGGCTGGGGCATGCCCGGCTTCTTACAGATGGTTTTTGATTTCAGTAGGACAGTGTTCGAAGGTGTCAGTGAAGTGATCACCGACGTATTTGATGAATACAGAGATCATAGAAGAGATGTGCCAGAACAAACGAAAGGCAAGTGTTAGAAAATGAAAATTGACTGCACTCTCAGTGACATCTACCCCCTTGGGATGGCTAAACTGCAGTGAATGACTCAGTTTCCAGTATGTTAGTGTGAGATACCTAAGGAAGCTCTGGAGGCTATCAGAATAACTATCAGTTAAATGAACAAGTAGAAGTCACCTAGAAATCTCAGAGAAATGTTGCAGGGGACTTACAGGTCCTACACAGCCTGATTTTCATGGCAATTCTCAAAGCATTTGCAGGAGTTCCTCAGGAGCACTTAAATTCTGGGTGGATGCAGGTTTTCATAAGGCTGACTGACAGACGCAATCTCAGCATTTGTCAGGATATGATTTGCATCATCTTTTATTGACATGGTCACCAATTCTAAAAAATTAGGGTAATTCTGTGAGATGTCAAGGCATATCCCTCTCCTTGCCAAATGATGTTAAGTTCAGCTTGACAGCTCCAAGCCCTGTTCCAGGCTACAGCAGCAATGTAGTTTGCCAATCAAATACCAGCCAGTCAAAGACCAGCCATCAGGTTTTCTGGTGACCAGAAAATTCTGGGCATACTGTTGGTGATAACATTCAGTGAAGGAAAAAGACCATGGCCAACTTTTAGAATAGAAACAAGCCTCATATTTTACTATTGCAAATAGGACAAATACATGCTGGTCCTTGTCTACAAGGAAGTCACAGTGAGAACATGCCATAACTCCGAGTGGCAGGTGACATAAACATTATGTGATCATCAGGAAATACAAAGTTAAGTGACTCTTGAACAGTGTTTTTTAGGTTTTTTCTACATCATAAGCCATGTTGCCTCAGAAATAAGCTTTGGTACTGTGTTGCCATCTAACTGTGTGTGATTATAAAACATCTTGACTTCTAAGGGTCAAAAAGATCTTACCAGAACTCACATGTTGTAGAAATAATGTGTAATAATATTAGCAATTGTTTGGATATTAGTGGGGAATACACTACTATGCCTTTATAAGGGAATATACTACAGCGGCATGAATTCCTTGAAAGAAAACATGATTTGTATCTTCTCCTGACTTCTACATTTTAATAATTTATTCCTTTTATTTTTGTGGGGGGAGGGGAGGAGAAGAGTAGGACGAGAAGGGAAGGAGGATTTATGCAAAATACTTTGGATTAAGGGCAAGAAATTATATTCTAGCACTCAGGCTCGGTAATGAATGCATACTTACAAAGACTCTAATGGCAGTCTAAAAATACTATGACTTCTTTCTAGATCCTGACAGAAGTGGCATGTTTTCAAAAATTGTGTCAGGGCGCCAGAGACTTCAGTGCAGTGAGCTTCGGGAGAACTCCTCGGGATGCCCACAGTTTCATGAGAGATGCCAGAAGTGTCAAGATAATATTTTGCACGGTAAATAACTATTTTGCTTTTTTTTTTTTTCCTGTAACGCATTGATCAGTGGTTTATAAATTTTGAGGTTTTAATTTTCTACTGTTCTGTTTTCATATTTTTGGAATTAACATTTAGTCACTGAGTTTTTATTGTAACTACGGATACAATAACCATTCCTCATTCCAGATGATCTCAATTAGCTTTCCCCACTGTCTCCACAGAGTGTCAGTATAGCTCAGTTGTTAACATACCGCTGGCGTTCCAAAGAGACGACCCACAGTCCATAAAAAAATACTTATATGTTTTGTTAGAGCTGCCATCCTGCAGAGGAGCAAGATGTCAGGCAGCAGCCGATCCTTGCTGGGTGCAGCAGTGCTGAACAGAAAGTGAGGAGAAGCTCAAACTCCTGACACTCGCTTCTCCTGATGACAACCAGGGGTAACCTCAGGTATCATTCAGCTCCTCGCAAGGACAGCAAGTGCTGAAGAGCCTGTAATTACTTTTTGTTGAACCCTGTCCACAAAGAGAACTGACAAGAAGGACAAAAAGGGGACTTCATGCCAGTATGAAAGGAGATGGCAGAGGTCTGTAGGCACCATCCATGGGCACCTGAAAAACCTTCAGACTGACCACCTAGAACTGCTGTCAGGACTCCCACTGCAGGATAACATATCTGTGTTTCCAGAATTATTTAATCTTAAAATCCACGGAATATGCTTAAACCTAAATGTCTTCAGAATATCTCCAGTGTGGCAAACATAAATGACACAATGAAATACTTTTAAAAGAATATCATATCACTATAAATATCTTTTTATCTACACCCAGATATTACAGGTACCAGTTTGTTACTGTACTATCAGCTTGGAGGTGCCTTTTGATAATCCTATTTGACAGAAAAGAAACCGAATTTTTACAGAGAAATTTTTGTATAAAAATTTTTCTTGTTTAAAATCCATATTTTAGTAAAGAAAAAAACCAGCAATTTTCCATTCTGAATTAGTGGCAGATGATACTAGTTTCATACTACTGTCTAGCTATTGCAAGATAAATATTATGTCTTAACACTCAACAGGAATACAGGCTTCCTTGTAATAACCTCTATCACAGAATCATAGAATAATTTAGGTTTAAAGGGACATTTACAAGTCATCTACACCAACCCCCCAGAAAACAGCAGGGAGATCTTAATCTAGATCAGGTTGCTCAGAGCCGCACCGAATCTGACCTTGAATGTTTCCAGGGATGGGACATCTACCACCTCTCTGAGCAACCTGTGCCACTGTTTCACCACCCTCATTATAAAAATCTTCTTGCTTACATACAATCTAAGTCCACCCTCTTTCAATTTAAAATCATTACCTCTTGTCCCCAGGGCCTGATAAAAAGCTTGTCCCCATCTTTCTTACAGGCACCCTTCAATTGCTGACGGTCACAAATTATATTCAAAGGCTACAATAAGGTGTCCCCAGAGTCTTTTCTTCTTCAGGCTGAATAACCCCAGCTATCTCTGCCTGTCCTAATAAATAGGAGAGGTGCTCTCACCCTTTAATAGTTATTGTGGCCCTCCTCTGATCTTGCTCAAACAGGTCAGTATCTGTCTGTGCTGAGGAGTGCAGACCTGGACGAAGTACTCCAGGGGTCTTATGAGAGAAGAGTAGGGGCAAAAATCACCTCCCTCAACCTACTGGCCATGATTCTTTAGATGCAGCCCAGGATATGTTAGGCTTTCTGGGCTGTGAGCACACATGGCCAGTTCACATCCAGCTTTTCATCCTCCAGCACCCCCAGGTCCTTCTCGGCAGGGCTGCTCTCGATCTGTTCATCTTTCAGCCTGTGTTTATACCAGGAGTTGCCACAACCAAGGTGCAGCACCTTGCACTTGGCCTTGCTGAACCTCATGAGGTTCACCTGGGCCCACTTCATGATCCTGTCCATGTCCCTCTGGATGGCATCCCATCCCCCGGGTGCGTCAACCACACCACTCAGCTTGGTGTCATCTGTGAACTCGCCAGGGGTGCCCTCGATCCCACTGTCCGTGTCACTGATGAAGCCATTAAACAGTTCTGGTCCCAGTATGGACTCCTGAGGGACACCACTTGTCCCTGATGTCTATCTGGGCATTAACCATTGACCACTACCCTCTGGATATGGCCATCTGCACAATTCCTCATCCACCAAACAGTCCACCCACCAAATCCATATCTCTCCATTTCAGGGAGAAGGATGCTGTGGGGGACCATGTCAAAGGCCTTACAGAAGTACAGATAAATGACTTCTCTAACCCTTTCCTTCTCCACTGATGGAATCACTCCATCATAGGGGGTCAATAGTTGGCCAGGCAGGACTTGCCCATGGTGAAGTTGTGCTGGCTGTCTCAAATCAGCTCCCTGTCTTCCATGTGCCTGAGCAGAGCTTCTTGGAGGATCTGTTCCATGATCTTACCAGGCACAGAGGCTGACAGGGTGGTAGTCCTCAGGGTCCTTCTTACTACCTTACTATTTTTAAAAATCAGTGAAATATTTCCCTTTTTCCAGTCACCAGAGAATTCAGCTATATTCCATGACTTCTCAAATACCCTGTAGAGTGGCTACATCAGCCAATTCCCTCAGGACTCATCAGGTCCCACAGACTCAGATATGTTAAGGTTCCTCACATGGACTCAAAACTGATCTTCTCTTACCGTGGAAGGAATTTTTCTCCTTCAGTCCCTGCCTTGCAGTCTATATACCTGGGACAGATTCATAATGGAATATAATTAAATGTAATTTTAAAAACCCATTGTGTGTAAGGAAACTATGAAGTTGCTATATGTAAAATCTACCAGATCTTATTTAGCATTAACAGAAAATCTAGTGCCATGAAATATGATATAAACCTTGAACTACTTGGTAAATCACTTTAATACAACAAATAGGATAATATTTCAATTTAGTCATTATGAGCCTAAACTAAATCTACCAAAATAAGTCAGAAAAATTATTCTCCTTTTTTCAGCATTATTTAAACACCAATCCAATCTGTGCCCTCTTGCTAGACTCTTTTTGCAGTTTTCATTCCTTCAGACAGAAAAGACAAAGTACAAGACATAACACTGTCTTTTCTAACAGATTGCCCAAACGTTCCCGAGCTGCACATAAAGTTTGATGAAGCCTTTAAGCTGGTTAATCTCTCAGGGGAGCAGTATGAACAGATTCTCCAGGTGGTTCGGCATCACACGGAAGACACTTCCTACTTGTTGAACAAAATGAAAGAAAGATTTGGGTGGGTGTCTGAGTTATCCAACATGACTATCGGACCAGAAAACATCTTCAACATAATTAAGGTAAGGGAGCTATTGCTGCCTTTAACCTGCATTTTGCTGGTGCTTACACTCCTGTGGGTTGTGGATGTTTGTACATGTATAATGTTTGGGTTTACAATATGACGTTCCTGCTAACTTTGAATTTGTGTATGCTTGGTAATCCCTCAGTGAGCTGAAACTCCTGAGATTAAAAACTATTTTCCGCTAAATCCTTTTAGTGTGATGGATGGCTGACAAGCTAACCTGAATCACTGATAAGAGTAAATTGACACTAGCAGCTTTGGCTGGCCTCACATTACCTTCACAGATAAATTGCACTGCAGCAGTCACTAACACATCCATATTGGATCGATGAATGTCTAACTATACAGCTGTACCTAGATATTCCAAAGTTCAAAGAAGGCAAATGTTATACAGATTGTTGCAGTGGAAGCTGCACATGCTTGACAGCACTGGTCAATATTTCAGTAAATACATAATGATTAATTGTACCTCACACACAGGGATACATTCAAGGTATACTCAATCCATTTTCTCGGGCAAGGGACAAATCTTATTCTCTCTTCCAACTCAGAAATTCACTCATATATAGTGAATTACTACTATTACTACCAAAACTTTATACAAAATGATGGTACAATCCACCAAAAAAGCGCACAAAAGAGGAACAGGAGACAGGCACACTTTCCTGACTGAGATATCTGTTCTAGGAAAATAAAGCTACAGAACTAAGTCTGATTAAGAAAAACACACAGGAATGAACAAATTCAATCACACAAATGTTGCACTGAACTTACTGGGACAGCTCAGAAGTTTTCATTAGGAGAACAGAAGTTCTTTATAGATGTAGCTCATGGTATAAATATTAACATGCAGTTCTTTAATATGGTCTTGGCAGTGCCATGTCAGCTCTTTCCACCACCTACAATAAGCTTTGGCATAAATTCAGACACCCACTGTCTTTTCAGAAGAAAGCAATTTAAAGAAAGTAGGCAAGTCTAAAATAATCCCCTATTTAATTTTCCCCTGTTAAAGACAGTGGGCACAGTAGGTATAAACAAAACTGAAAGCACACAGTAGTTTTTAGTGTTTGTGATGTTTTCTAGGTGGTACCTGGGGATCCCTCCAGTAAAGATGAAACAGTGGTAGACGTGAACATTCTGACTTCACCTACTTTCACCATTAAAGTTCCTGCCAACTTAGATCCAAAGAGTCCTGAGTTCATTGAATACGTAGCTGGGAAAGCACTGCAATTGTATAAGCAGAATTTTTAAGTGGTAAGTTCATTCTTTCTGCTTTCATAGAGAACACACTTCTTCATTAGAGGTATTTGCCTTGCAATAAACTTCAGTTGGAACAAGATTCAGTCATGGTGTATTCAAGACTGCCTTTTTAGAAAGGACACATTGACAAAAACACAAGCATTATGGAAAACACAAACAAATACTCAATGTTCCAGCCTGTAAAACACAGACACAATGATATTAAATGATGTGACTTGTTAAACTGTGAAACCGTCGATCTTTAAGTAACAGCTGGGATGAGGTAATGTGATGATAAATATTTCTTCAGAAAAGAATTGCCTCACAACCACAGTCCAGTGTCTTGGCATCGAAAACCATGTCTTTGTGTTCATTCATCATGAATGGACTGGAATTACCACTATTCATTATGGGTTTTTTTTTTATTTTCTGTAGTGTTTGAGAGCGTGCTCATATTATTTTTGATGATAAAGAAGTACAAAGTGAGAATCACCACCAGGACTTGGAAGAGCCGGCTTACTCTAACATTCCTGCATTAGCAGCATTCTGGTCAGATTAACTGTGTTTATCAATAGAGGCTACAGTTCAACTTGCAGGAACATGCACAGAAAGATCCTGTTCATGGGCTTTGACCAGTTTTGTAGAAAGGACACACAAGAAGCCTCTCTCCACGTTTAAGACATTTCAGGAGGAGGAAGGAAGAACTAGACACAGAGGCAGGGAGGAAAAATGCTTCATATTCTCTAATCTCACAGGGAATTTCCAGGAAAGATGGGATGGCTTTAGGTGGCATCACACTGCTGTGGAACTTGTGAAAAACCTGTGTGTTTCCCTTCCCAGGGGACTCTGGGATGCACAGCTTTAGCGGCCTCCGACTCGCAGAGTTGTCTCTCCCAGGGGAACAGAGCCACAAGACACGAGACTTTCAGGCAAACCACTGCAGTGGCCCCAGATCTTCTCAGAAGGACCAGATTTGGACATAGTTTCTCTTTAGGTCATAGCTGACTTGCTCAGCTGAGCAGTTGAAGCAACACCTGAACACAAAGAGAAGTCTCAGGAGGCAGGGAAAAAGCATTCAACATTAACAAAGTAGACGAAGAAGATTTCAGCATTTTGTATTAAATCTGGTTATTCTACTGAGGTCAGAGGCACAAGTTTTGAGTCGACGAAAGAAATCACTCCCACCAGAAAGGCTGAGGTGGGCTGCAGAATTTAGACATAATAGAATAAGCCTCACCATGTACTTTGCTTAGGAAAACGTTGGTGAAATTATGTGTATATTATATTTAAAGTACAAACGTTTTACTATTTATAAACATATCAAATAAAATGCTCCGACACTTTCTCTACAATTTTTCTTCAAAATACTCTGTAATTTATAAGCAGTTAGAAATACAAATGATAAATACTGTTTCAGATCATGGAATACTAATCTTCAGGGCCTAATGATGGCAATAATTATTTCTTTAGTCTGATGATGATTTTTATCCTGAACCTTAGTCTGATTCTCCTGTGGACACATCTTGTGTAGCCATTTCATACCTGAGAAAAGTAAGTGGTGCTGATTTCAAAATCACACCACCCTTTTACGTTCAGTTTGCACAAGACTTAGAGTACATGTAATTGTAATGGATAAAAAAGAGTTAAAACTCTACAAGAAAACTGGACAGATCTATAAGAACAGAAAGAGAGAGAAAAAATCTGTTTCTGTCTGGTTTTTATGTTATGCATGTTTCTATAGCAGGACACTGATACATTCCACATATACTTATTTTTCTAACATATTTTTCTCCATTCAAAACCAAAATGTATAATCTTTCTTTTTTTTCTTTTTTATCTCCTAGGAAAGAAGAAGTGTGAAATCTTTCTTCCTGAAATAAAGCGTATGCTTCTTAGGTGAAATACCCCTATGCTCAACACAGCTAACTGTTAAATTACTATGGTTAAAATAGTTGCATATAAATAAAATGTTGCTTAGTAAATACTGTGACATATGAGCTATCACCCAAAGACTGCAGACATATTTTAACCCAAACCCAAATCCATTTTAATATTAATTTATTTAAATAAAGTGTTATTTATGTTGTCAGTAAGGTAATCTTTCATAACAAGCTATGGCTCCGGTTATGCAAAGATTTAAGGACATAATCAGCTGTAAGCATGTAAGCAATTTCTATTTGCATACTTATATTCAAGCACATTCTTAAGCCTTTTCAACACTGATCCCTACAGATGTTGCACATTCAGCTAAGTCTGAATCAACCAGATTTCCATGTGCATGTAGCATATTATTTTGCAATGAAAATACTCAGTTTCTTCTTCCAGTTGCTTTTGATGCTTATTGTGTACATTAAATGACTTATCTGAATAAGAACTAATGAGTAAGTCTTCTGCCTTTGGCATTTCTTACAAACAGTAGTTTGCCTCTGGATTTTATTTTTTAATTAACAGCCTTTATCAGTAAAGATTTGTTTCTCCCTAAATTATACACATCAGCTTTCAATGGTATTTGTAAATTATAATAAAGGTTAAGAACTGATATAGCTCTCAGCTAGAAGCAGAGCTCTAGGTGATTTGGTTTCATTTGCCATGCCCAGCATTTCTAAGCATTTTTGCACACGGGTGTATGCATCATTTCCAAGTGTAGGTCTGCTAAATAAATCATACTCTTTTCAAAGTGTACAAAAACATCTATATTAGATATGAGCAGAGAAAAATATCCACACCCTCCTGATACTTTATGTTTTCCTTTACTTCTATACATACATGTTAAGTATAGAAATTTATACAAGAAAAAAGCCATTTCACTCTTTTAATAAGTGGAAAAGATTATTTTCTGCCTGCTGCAAAGGAAGGTAGTATTTTCTAATCCACAGTCCTCTGTGCTCCTCACCTTCCACATTTCAGGCTCCTAATCGTGAGAGACGATCAGTCGTAACTCCTGTAAACACATCACTTGTCAGAAAGCTGGGCTTTATCTGAGAGATAAGTGACTTACAAAATTCTTGACTTCCAAGAGATACCAACAAGGAAATATGCAGAGAACAATCAGTTTCTTCTGACTAGCAGAGATTACACCTAGAAGATTTTCAGAGGACACCACATTGGGAACAGTTGCAATCAGACACGGGTCGGGATGCAAAATGACACTGGGACATGGGAGAAGCTGAGATCAACGGGATGAGACGCAATAAACCCAAGTGACGAGTACTGCCCTTTGTGAGAAGCAAATGTGCCAATAAAATATGAAGCAGGAAGCTGATGACACGGCATGGCATGAAAGGATCTTGGCTTTAGAAGTGCAGGTCAGGGTGACGCTGCTGGACGTGGAAGGTGAGCAGAGCATGGGGCCTGGCACTGCAGGGGCAACACACCAGGGGACACCAGGCAGGCTGGCACTGGGCTGCACCCGGGGCTTTTTCAGGATATCCTGGCTGGGGGGAGCTAGTGCCAGATGCGTGTGGCCTGCCAGGCCCAGCCGAAGGCTGCGGTCTTGTTCAGCTCCGAAATGGGATGCCTGAGGCTGCAAAGAGAGGGAGAAAGACGGCAAATGCCAACAGCGCTTTCCAGCATTGGCTGAGCCTGCAGAACACTTCCTGTGCCGCTAGAGCAGAACGAAGTCACGAAATCGCACAATCAACCACGTATCCCTGAGCTCATCAAGTCCAACCTGTGACCGAACACCACCAGGTCAACTAGACCACTACATGCCACCCTGTTTTTCCTTAAACACCTCCAGGGAGCACCTCCCTCAGCAGCCCATTCCGATATGTGATCAACCTTTCTGTGAAGAAACTCTTCCTAATATCNNNNGAGCCGGTATGGTTCGGAGCACTGGCTCGGCCCAGGTGCTCGGGCCAGCCCTCCCTCAGGGGGAACAGCTCCGTGTGGAACCGGCGGTGGAAGCGGCGACGCCGAGCCCCCAGGGGCACGGGAAGGGGAAGGGGAAAGGGAAAGGGACGGGCGAGGGAGGAGGTGGCAGTGGTGCCGCTCCGCCCCGCCCGCCCCTCGGCGGGAAAGCCGGCTGTGGCGGGAAGGAAGTGCCGGCTTTGGCGGGAAGTGCCGGCTTTGGCGGGCCGCGGGAGGCGCGCAACCGGAGCCCAGCGCTGCCCGCCGGAGCCGCTCGCTAGCCCGCCATGCCCGCCGACGGGGAGCTGCTGAGCGCCGCCGCCCGCCCGGAGCCCGGCGAGCAGCAGTACCTGCAGCAGGTGCGGCACATCCTGCAGCACGGCCACCGGCGGGAGGATCGCACCGGCACCGGCACCATCTCCGTGTTCGGCATGCAGGCGCGGTACAGCCTGAGAGGTGGGCACCGCCGGGACCCCCGGCCCCCTGCCCTTGCTCCCTGGCCCTGCTCCACCCCCTGAGCCGAGCTGAGTGTGGGGGTGTCACAAGCCGGGGCTGTCCCGCTCCCTGCCCACCCGAGGGAATTGATTATGGGAATTACACATCCTCTCGCAAATCCTTACTTCATATCCCAGCCTCACAATGTCATGTGGTGGCACTGCCCTCTCTGTGGGGAAAAGCCGAAGTCTCTTCACCCTGGGAAATGGCTGGTCCCCGCTGACACTCTGAAACTCTTTTCCAGATCAGTTTCCCCTGCTCACAACAAAGAGGGTGTTCTGGAAGGGAGTGCTGGAGGAGCTGCTGTGGTTCATCAAGGTTTGGTATTTGGCTGTCTCTGTGGGTAGTGGGCCCGAGAGTGGCATAAACAGAACGGACTGGTGGGGAGTGCATTAAGGCATTTGGGTAACTGCAGATGCTTCTGTGCCGGTGCCAGAAGAAGTGCAACCCCCCTAATACTGGGACCACACATGGAAGGCCATTATCTTCAAGGCATTCTGCGTTTTAGTGCAGACTATTGCTACCAGTGCAATCAGATCAGTTTCTCTTCTATTTCTTTTTAAGGGAGAGAATCTGAAATAGTGAGGGCTTTGTCTAATTTGAATATACTCCACAGCTATAAAGCCTAATGCAGTCTCTTTTCTTGGTGTTTTAATCAGAAATAATAATATGAAATAGATAGTAGGCAATTTAATGATCTGCTCTTTAATATTGAGATAGTTTGCTATGAACAGAAACAAGCAGTGTGGAACCACAGGCGAAGTAAGACTGATGTCAACTCTAGCCTTTTTAGTAGCAAAAAAATGAGATCTAATGGAGCTAATAGTTGTACCTAGTGTAATAAAATTAAACTATAGGTAGTACATTACAATGTAAGTGTTCTTTTATATGTTGTGATATTATGTAGCTATGGGAGAACCTACATAACCATTTGCTAGATAGCAGGACTCAAAAACACATTCATTTTTAAAAAGCTTTTGTTTTTTGGGGGTTTTTTTGTTAATGTGAAAGACTAGACACTCCCCAAAACAGCATAATTTCTTTGTTGGATTTTTGAGTGTGCTGATTGGGATATCTTGCAGGATTCAGTGACATTTTGTGGGTTATTTTCTCATTTTCAATTTTTAAGGATCTCATTTAGGATTTTTAAGACCTTAAACTTATTATAGGTGGCTTGGCAAAGACAGTGCCTAAACCATACATTTTTTGTTAGTCTATTTTCATTGATCTGTAAAGTAACATCTTGTTCTCCAAAAATGTGCCCAGGAAATGACATTCCACAGTTGACCTTGAGGCTGTACTGTTTGTGCATTCACAAAGTGTGAGAATCCTGAGTTAAACTACAGCAGCATGGCACTTCAAGCTCCATCCCAATGTTCTGCTCACAAGTTTTGTTCTGTGCATGTGCAAGAACCTCATCCAGTACATTAACTGCACTGTTCATCCTTTATGAGTGGAGAAATACTGTAGACTAGCAAAGCTTAATACAGCTGTTTCAAATCATGTCCTCTGTGTTGGAATTAGAATGCAGACTTCTCACTGTGTTTTGTAGGGTTCTACAAATGCCAAAGAACTCTCTGCAAAAGGTGTGAAGATTTGGGATGCTAATGGGTCACGTGAGTTCCTGGATAAGCAGGGTTTCAGCACCAGAGAGGAGGGTGATTTGGGACCAGTGTATGGTTTCCAGTGGAGGCATTTTGGAGCAGAATACAAAGATATGCACACAGGTAATCACATCCAAATACAGTCTTGATTGCTCAGACACAGCTGTGACACACCACTTCCACAAGTCTGCATGGAATGGACTGTTCTTAAGGAAGCATTTACAGCAAACTGATAGCCAGAATAAAGAGTGTTTGAGAGAGTTACCTTCTTTTTCCTTACTCAGTCTTAATTATCCTGAAAGATGTAGCTTTGTGTATTATAGTTTGGTATTTGTGGAACAGATGAGTCATGAGGCACACACGCACTGTTAGTCTTTTACCTAGAGCAGATGTGGTTGCTGATGGCTGGAAGGATGTGTGTGGTGTGGTCCAGAAACCTGAGCTAGCTCCATTTGAGAGCAGTGGAGCACAGGCTGCCATCTCTGTATACCAGTGCAGGGTCCATGAAAATGTTGTGCTAGAAAGAGCTGACATCAGTGCATTGCGTTCACTGGAGGCAGTGGAAGAGAAAGATTTTTCCATTCTGCATCTGGAACAAAGTTGGATGTTTCCATAGCTGACGATGCTGTGGGCAGAACAGCTGTGACAAGTTATGATGTGATGCAGTACCTGTTGGTATTTTCAGTGGAACTGGTTCATTAAGCTGCCTCTCAAATGTATTGATTCATCTTTTCTAAGTCGCTGAAGGAGAGGATGTAGAAAATGTTTACAGGACTGCCATTAAGAAAAAAGTTTCAAAAACCAGATTGTCACTATCTGGTGTGATTTTTTAATTTGGATTAACAACATGGTTAGTTATCTAGGTGGGGTTTCTTGTTTGTTTATTTGGTTGGTTTTTTTTCAGTACAGCCTCAAATTGAAGCTCACATTAAGTACAGATTTTAGTCTTGGTATTGGCATGTTGACCATTAGCAGAATACAGTTTTATGGTAGCACAAATGATGCAAATTGTGAACTGACACATCTGAAAACTTACTGAGTTTCTCATCTTAAAAGGGCTAAGGCATAACATAGCATGGAAAAAGAGAACAAGGTAAATTCCCATAGTTTTCCTTGCAAATAGATTTCCTTAAGTTGCATTACGAATGGATAGGTAATTAGCTTCAGGAACTAACATAACCATTTGACAAAGCTTCTGGCATGGTATTCCTGGCAGAAGAGTTCCCTAATTGTGTATTACTACCTTGTCTCCCTGTAACCATAATTTGGTGTTGCTGCAATAAGAGTTGTTAGAAAAAATGTCGTTACCAGCCATGCCAATTCACTGGCATGAGTCAGAACAATGATTAACAACTAATGACTTTTTTATTCTGAAATCCATTCTAATGGTCAGTTAATTTCAGGAAATTTCTTACATAACTGGTATTGAGCCTAAAATTCAGCCTGTGAGTGTCACTGAGTGAAATGTAATATCCTGTGCTACACATGATTAAAGTTCCCTTCTGGAGCTAAATGCTGTGGAAATTTAGTTTTCATACATGACCTTGTGAGTGCTAGATGGATGAATTTATTCATCTATCAAAAACTTTCTGGTTTTGAGTGTGTAAAGAATGCTGGCACCTGGCACACTGGTCTGGGCATAATTTTTTTTTATATATAAGAAGGAGCACTGTAGCATGCAAATTGAATGTCTGGAAGGGCATTTGAATGCAGAAATGCAATGAGGAAATCAGTCTAAATACCATGACTGACTAGGTGGTAATAGCTTGTCTATTCCAGTACAGCACTTGTCCTATTTAGGTAACAAGTCATCATGAGTGATAAAATATCATGCTTTGTCCAGCTAGATTTTTGGATTTTAACTTTGTTTCTTGGGATTTAGTGATTTTGCAGACTTCTTTGTTGGTCTTAAAAAATGTCAAGCTGTCGAGAATGGAATAAATAGGGTTGGTCCTATTTCAGTGGGTGCTAAAGGTACTCAAAGCCCACCAAAGAGTTGGGGGGACACATGAAAATACCATCATGAGAATTTCACAAGTTCTAGAGCATCCTAAGAAAGACCAAGAACAACTTATGTTTAGAGGGTGCCAATTTATTAATCACTTTCAAAGTTGCAATAAAACCTTCAGAAGTTGTCATTTGGATATCACTTTTCAGTGGGATATTGACTGGGTGTTAAAAAAATACCATGATTTGAATCTGTCTGGTTTAGGCCTTATTTGTTGTATTTCTTCAGATTATTCCAACCAAGGAGTTGATCAGTTGCAAAAAGTGATTGAAACGATCAAAACCAATCCAGATGACAGAAGAATCATTATGTGTGCTTGGAATCCCAAAGGTATTGAACAGCTGGTGTAAAGTGAATGCAGTTGCACATTATATTGCTGTGTGCTCAATTATGTTCTATTCCTGTGTCAACAGTCAGTTCTGTTTGGTTTCCTTGATGATTCTTTATAAAACTACCATGAGTGCAGCAAAAATGGCCAGGGGTTATAATCCTGATTCTCTTTCTGCTTAATCCTCATGTTCAGACCTTAAAAATAACGAACCATTTCTTCAGAGTTTTTCTCTCCAGGTTAAAGTGAGGGGTATACCAGTGTCTTTGACATACAGTCTATTCAAAGACAGTAACTCTTACTTTAAAAAGGTAAAAAAACAAACCATAAAAAGTATATTAAAGCAATGTGTCTGGCTTTTTGCAATCTATCGTAAACTTAACAAACCCCTTAAAACTAGACAACAAAAGTATTATTTGTGTTGTGATCTTGTCCTTGAACATAGGTTCATATGGTGAACCTGTATCATATGAATGATAGAGTCTATTTATACATAGATATCTGTTCACTCTGTAGGGCAACTTCTAAACAAGAGCTACAGCAAGAGAATGTTCAGCTTCACCACTGATAGATCTCTGCTCCCAAAAAATCACAGCTTTTTCCACTGGTATCTGAAAGGGTATGCCACATGCAGTAGCTGTTATTTTCAAGGTTAAACATTCTCAGAAGATATCTGATGAAAGTTTTCCTTGCCAAGCTGTAATATTATTCTCTGCACTTTTTAGGTGTAGAAAAACACTCAAAAGATCTTCTGGTTTCTGATTTTTTCTTTAATTGATCATTACTTTTTTATCTCAACAAGCACATTGCAATGGGAAGAGAGTAAGATGAAGCAGCTGGAATTCGCTTTAGGATATATGCTTAATTTTACTCTTAATGTCTTCCTTTAGGGAATTCAACTGTCTTCCCAAGGTGAGTAGAAATAAACTGCTGTGCAGCATTATGGCATAAATCTGTTCTGTGGAATATCTGTTTATGACTTTCTGGTCATACAACTTAGGAGACAGCTTGTCATGACCTGGACTTAATTGCTTGGGCAGCAGGTGCTTATAAACAAGAGAAAAAGCAACAGAGTGACAGTGCAGTTGGCTCTGTACTGGATCTCATGACATGCTTGTTTAGGTTTTGCATCTTCTACATTCATAACACACTAATGCTGTTACTGTTTTCTCCCCCCCCACCTTCTGTACCACAATTCCTAGATATTTCCCTGATGGCTTTGCCTCCGTGCCATGCCCTTTGCCAGTTCTATGTTCTAAATGGTGAATTGTCTTGCCAACTCTACCAGAGGTCTGGAGACATGGGACTAGGAGTACCTTTCAATATTGCCAGCTATTCACTGCTCACGTACATGATAGCCCATGTCACAGGGCTGAAGGTAGGCTATTTAATCATTTTATTTAATCTTCTCTGAGAAGTGAGGGACTAAAAGATAAGACTCTTCATGTCATGTCCAAGAAAAACTGGAATGAACATACTGTTTGAAATCTTGCTGAAATATGTGTAAAAAAGGGCCCTGTGAAGTAGATGTGAAATGCCTCTGGTTTGTATGGGCAGTTAGAATCAGCAATGTAAGAATTTTTAAACTGAGGTCAAGCAGAAGATTCTTTCAAGTCTTGACTGTGTCAAAACTGACCTGTTCACTAGTTTTAGAAATCTTAACTGAGTGCTTGTCCTTATGGGATAGTAACATGTAGGTGATTAGATTTTGTAGCGTGTGTTTATTGCTATCTAATTTGGATATTCTGCCCACCTAACTTCCAGCTATAATTTCAGCTGGGTATTTCTTTGATTTCCTGCTGCAGATGATTATGTAGGGTGGTAGAATGTGCTCAAATAGCTCCTTCCCTGAGTTCAGAGCTGTATTTTGTAATTTGGCAGAGAAATTTAAATGCATGACAATCTTGTACAAGGGCAAACCCCTTTTCTTTAGGGCATGTAAAAATTTGTACTAGAAAGGCCTTTCTGTGCCTAATCCTCCTGCTACCAGCAACATGAAGGGGAACTTGTTAAAACAGGGCAGCAGGGTAGAATCAGACTTCACAGCAATTGCAGGAATTAGTCCAAGGTACTAAAAAAGGTGAAGTTTAATGTTATGTCAGGCTGTTGCCTCTCAGCCACTTCCTCTCATGGCTTTGGTGGTTTTCAGATCTGAGGGCTGATTGACATCGGTCAGAGGCCGGTAAAAGAGCTGATAAAACTTCCTCACATTAAATTGCATTGCTCAGGGGCTGCTAAGTCACAGAACTTGCAAGCTTGCAAACCCCACCTGGGTGCTTGCCTGTGCCTGACGCCTCCATGGCTGTTCAGTCGTGGCTGAGGCAACTGCTCTGAAGCCAGCTGTGGTGAGTTGTACTTAATGTAAGTGGAGTGGAGAAGCTGGATGTCACTGCTGCACCTGTTTGTGCCTCAGTGAGCAGATCAGTACTGCTCCGTTCATTTACCAAAGCTACTGTCATAGCAGGATTTCAAAGATAAATTTTTTGGTAAGCTAGTGGAAATTTCATTATATTTTCCATTAATTATGCATTAGTCGGAGAAGCTTGTGCCCTTCAAAGCTTTCAAGGATACAGTCCAGTACAGAAGCTGCAATTCCATGCTAGCCAGATGCTGAGAATCAATACTGTAAGCACTGTAATGTTCTGTTTTCTTGGAACCTGACTGTTTGAAAACCACATTTATTCTTCATTCTTTTCAGCCTGGAGAGTTCATACACACCTTAGGGGATGCTCACATATATCTGAACCATGTGGAACCTCTGAAAGTCCAAGTAAGTACTTATTCTGTATTCTTTTATCCTTTTATCTTTCACAATGCTTATTCAGTGCAAAATTATCTTGATAGTTTAATTATCCTTTTGCAGATGTTAATTTGTGTGGCTTTTCATTTCTATCCTAATAATTGCAGTACCTTAACATCTGCTCATTTTAGGTTGCAAACAGAAATACAATACAAGCATGATTGAAATGTTCATCAGTGTGTACTTCTCTAGAACCAAGTTAGACATCCAGATCTACTTTTGACTTTGAAAATAATTCCACCTAATCCAAATAACACAAAATAAAATGTCTTTGTAATATATCAGAAAAGGATAACTTGAAATTCACAGAGTTAATCACTAATACTATTTGGCTGAGAAAGGCTACATTTTCTTCAGGAAGTAATTTGTTGCAGTAGGATAAAATCAGAATTTGATTTGATCAGACTGAATATCTTCACTACTAGTATGGTTTAAAACCATCCAGAGAACTAGTTATTGATTCAGATCCAAAGGGTGCTGTGAGAAAAATGCATTTTTGAGTCAGATTTTCTTAGTTTCCTCTGTAAGAAATAAAATCTGTAATCACCAGGATTGCTTTGCCAACTGAAAGTGCTTGCAATGCATTTGGATGATCAGGGAATTCACTTGAAAATTATGCTACTGCTCCCTCTGAAAATACTAAGGTAGATTCTACCTAACTATATTGGAATTTTCTTTAATACTTTTTTTCTTAGTATGAATCTTCTTGGTGGGGAGGGAAAGCCTACATGGTGTAATCTGATTTGAGATTGAGAACACAAAGTCTCTGCTTTAAAGTATTAGCTTTATACAGTAAGATTGCTTTTATTTCAGCTTCAGAGGGAGCCAAGACCTTTCCCCAAACTCAGAATTCTTCGTGAGATTAAAGACATCAGCGACTTTAAGGCAGAAGACTTTCAGATTGAAGGTTATAATCCTCATCCACCTATTAAAATGGAGATGGCTGTCTAATGCTATAAACCAGCATTAAATACTAATGTGGAAATGTACCTAAGATAGTTTCTCTAAAGTGGTGGGACTTTCACACACTTAGAAAGAAATCTGCTTTATTGTTAGAAAGAAATATTCTCAGACCAGAACTGCCTTTGGTGCTACCCTGTAGCTGTACAGGACAGATGGTTATTCCTGATATGCTATGCTGATGTTAACCCAGTTTTAAGTTGTTAGAGAGCTACTTTTCTACACGTTGTTTCAGTTACCAGTGGCCATTTCTGTCACCCTTCAGTTACTATGTGTGAGTGAGTAGCACATGCTTACATGCTTGCTTTGGTACTGAAAATAAAACCTTGTATGTGCGATAGAGGATTCCTTCGAGGTGGGAGAAATCGTTAAATATATTCTAAAGAGTGTATGTTTAATAAAGCTTTTTTTAAAAAAATCTCCTGGAAGGGATGATGCATATTTAATTTTGGTGTGGTTTTTTATAGTTAGTAGTAAAAAAGGGTTGGAAACAAAGTGTCTTGGAGGGTAACATGTGGCAAGGAAAAACAAGCTTCCCGTAGTCTTCACAGATGAACCATCAGGAAGGCAAGAGATTTTAATGGAACCTTGCTGGAAATGCAATCTCTGCACAATGTCTCTGTAGCAGCAATTTTTTTTATTCCCCAGCCCTACAGGAATGACTAATTTGATATAAATTAAACAGAGCTGTAGTTAAACAGAGGTTACCGGATAATATTAGTAATCAGCTGTCTGTCACCATTTAAAACCAGATCCCACAAACATATGGACTGATTTTGCAGCCTGGTGCAGTAAAACCTAGAGATCATAGTATTTGTAGGATTGGAGTTCCTTAATTAAATTGTAGCAGAATTCAGCTTTCAACTCTCCTTATCCTTGTAACTTCTGCAGTAACTTACAAAATTCCTCTTCAGGAATTTAATTGTGAGTGGATCTGTGGTTAATATTCAGACATAGGATACTCAACACATATTTGAACATGTGGAAAAATGCATAGTAATTTTTAAAATTGAATTTTAAAGTCAATAAACTGGTAAATATTGGAAAAGTGTACAATTTCAGATAATTCTAAGAATTTAATAATCAGTGTGCTTTCATTCAGGGTCCTGCATAAGAGGACCGTTGAATCTTTCTTAAACTGAACTAATCATAACTTTGAAATGCGTACTTTGTATAAAAATTATTTGCATATGTCATCATACACATTTTCCTTATACTGATCACTGATGTTCAGACTAATTTTTTGGTAGCATGAAAAGTTTTTCTCTTTTCCTGACGTTTAGCCCAACACAACAAGATTGCACAAAAAAAAAAATCTCTGCCTGTTGTAAGCACACCAAATGTGAAGCGACCACTGCTTATAAGAAAAGCTCTTAATATACTCTGTAGTCCATCATTCTTGAAGAGGGATGATCAGACTATGTGCTAGTTCATCTTAGATCCTGTGAGAAGTTTGGAATGGTCAAACCTCATCCTTTTCTGAGGCTGCATTAAATGGACACTCAGTAGCCAGCCTGTAGTTGAACAGGCTTGGGTCTTCTCTCAAATTACTGAACTCACAGGTAGTTGCAGCATTCTTGTTACCACACCTGAGAGCTGTGTCACGTGCTCCTCCTAATAAACTTCATCTCAGCTCTGCTAGTCTTATATTCTAAAATTACCTAGTTCAGATAATCCAGGTGTTATCTTTTCATTAATGGGATGTTCCAGCTGTGGGCTGTCAGCCACTTCTTACCATGTGCATACTTTTATAAGTTAAAGGTTCTTGACTGTTCCTACAGTCCTCTAAAAGTACAAGGAAATAGATTAAGCTGCAAATTCATTTAACAGGTCTGCCTACACTCAGCAAGTTAACTTCCCTTAGCTGGAAACCACTTTATGTAACACTGCAGATAAGGTGGATTCTGCAGGACATTTTAGCAAGTGTAGCCAGAGTGGATGTGAAATAAAGTTGGCCTCAGGGCCTGACTAGTGGGAATTAGCAGGCTCAGTGGTTATCCAGGGCAGGAATACCTAGCCAAGAGAAGAATTCAGAATGGGAATCATTTACTTCTCTTCATGAATTACTGAGGAGTTAGGTGTATGGACGTAGAGAGCATGCATAAGCAGACCAGTCTCTACAGCTCTGGAAGAGTATATAGCGTAGCTCTGAAGAGTATTCCTAGTTTTTAGTATAGGAATTAATTACAACTTGACTGTTTCCCTTTACCAGCACAATTTACTACGAATAGCAGTTGAAGTGATACCTGTACCTTGAAGACCAAGACAGCTCAAAAGATCAGAAAGATGTAAAAAGCATTTACACAGCACCCTTTAGTGTGAGTTAAAGTAAAAATATGTTTTAAAATTCGTAGGTATGAGACTTCTAGGAGCTTTCATACAAAAATATGAATATTTGAAGAATTTTAATGTATAAACAGGAGGTACTCAAGGAATTTTGATTTACAAAATATGAACACTGTTCATGCTGCAAAGATGACTACTATGACTGCAGGCCATATTCAGAGCAGTATTTTAGACAAAACATGGGACATTGTTTGGGAAAGTATCCCAAAACACGGGATACTTTTGAGAGATACATCCTTGTATAATTTCTCCACTTTCCAAGGGCCATTCAAAAGCTTGGAGACAGCAATGAAATTTCTTACCACTTTGGTCAAATATCAACTTCCACATTCCACCTTCTTAGACGAGCTTTTGTAACCCATACTGTTTCTGATGTGTTATGGTATGTTGCAAAATTGGCCTTACTGCAATACCACAAAGAATATTAGTTACCTGATTAAGGTAGGTGAAGGATCAGAAAAGAAAACTGCTGGATTTTTGAGACAAACATCTATCTGATCAGCCATCAAAATCAAGACTTTTAATGAGCCTGACTTGGTGAGTTTGTCACCATAGTGACTGGCACCTGTGAAGTATCTGAATTTGGAATGCAGCCCAGGTTTGAAGTGCCTTTTTTAAAACCACAAACGGTTCACCTTCACCTGCTTGAAGTTTAACCCACCCTTCTAACTTCCCTTTGCAGCCCACAGGAAGGTGGGCTTGTGGGGTAGCGACACAAGTGTGTGCTGTGACCACCATGTAGCAACATATATGTTAAGCTATAAAAGAGCAATCACCGTAGTCAGTTCTTACTGGAATTTTTTTATATAACTAACCTGTTTTCAAGTGTTTCAGATACTTGGATATGATCAAACATTATCAAGTGCTGGACTAATTGACAGAGGCCCCCAAATCCATCCTACAGATGACAGTGCCACACCAAGACATCCAAAGCCTTTTGGTGCATGACATGAAACAATGAAAATTACAGCAGTACATGCAAGCTGAAGCTCAGAAATCACAAGCATGACAGCTGAAGAAACTAATCAGACTGCCTTGAAGGATGGGGAGAGAAATATTTTTTCATTGCTGCTGCATTTTGCAGAGCCTTTCTCTGGAACTTTTTGGCCATCAGCAGCACAGACAAGCTTTCATTCACACTTCCCAGCCTGCATCTGTCAATTTGGAGATAACTCAAGGCCTTGGCTTGTAGAAGATGTTCAAATATCACTCTGTTGTGTCGGTGTAAGGGAAAAAATGGAAAGTTAAGACCTGGAGACTCCCAATTTAACATATCATAAGAGCTGCTGGCAACTCATACAAAAGCATTTGTACAGCATCCTTCCTGTGTGTGTCTCTATAAATCCAAATTATTTGAATTTAAATGAGACATCACATGAGAATTTGGATGAATTTCAAGGATGTTGTCGATATTAAAAATCAGCTTATACTTGTAATGTCAAGAACATGACACCTGACACAATGAACTGAGGCACACTGAATAAAAATCAATGTGTGCCACGGGGCAGAGTTGTACCGGACTGAGTTTGGAAATATTTGCCACTTAACTGGATGTTGAATCTCGTATGTGAAAGTGAAGTGAAAATGCCAAGTGAAAATGGCTTCTCCATTCCAGGCCAAGGACATGGGCTGAACGTGCACAAAGGCACGCCGAGTTCGTAATGAGACTATCCTGTAATGCTCACACAAACTGATTGGGCACCTCTGCCACATAATTGCCTCACACACTGCCTCAAAATCTTTTTAGCGTTTAGGCTCCTTTGGGAGCCAACTCACACCCCTCTGTGTCACCTAACAGTGTCCACAGCCAGGAGCTTGGGGCACTCTGGGGACAGGATTCAGCATGCTTGGGACTGCAGAGCTTTGGGATGTGCTTGCCTATGTGGATGAGCAGCTATTCCCATTTTGAGGCAGCTAAAGTGAAAATAGCAATGATTCTGCTGTAGGAAATATTTCTTCCTCCTGGAGACCAGTCAGGATGAGAGATGGTCTTGCAACTGAGATACACTTGGATAAGAGTCAGGATTCAATTTCTATCTGTGCTACAGATTTCCTGTCTCAAGCTTGACTAAGTTGTTCAGTCAGATCAGGCCTCATATTAATTTCCCATGTTTCTAGTACAGATAATTGTATTCCCCTTATTCACAAGGGAATTCTGTGGATAAATACATTAAATGCTTATGTGGTTCTCAGATGCTATGGTGAAAATAAGAGAAAGGTTATATAAAACATCAAGTAAAGCCGGAATTCAGGACTGGCCTTTAATTTGTAAAGCAAGGCTATACTAATGGGTAATTCAAACCCATCCTACTAGACATTCATTATAAAACACCCCCCTCTGCAAGTAAAGTGTCCTATCTACTGGTAGACAACAGCTGAGAGTGAGAAGTACAATAAAATATGTTTATAGCAGGGCTTGGCATGAGAAACTGGCAGCAGAGAGATTATGCTAATGTCATCACTGTTGTTTCCAGTTGCTGCAGAGAACCAAGAATTTGTTAATTCACATTGTTTGGCTCTGTAGATTTGGTGTCAATACTTGGCAAAAAGATGGGTGTAATAAAAACCAATTTAGTTTAATCTGGAGACTGGTATTCTAAAAAAGCACCAGCCTGTCTGCTGACACCTCGCCGTTTATGATATACCTGGGAGTTAGTTCTGATCTTTGGACTCATTACAAATATTTTATGCAAAAAGTATTTAAATATAGCTGATGGCAGTGACTTACTACTAATGCTAGCAGTGAGTTTCCCTGGGGGAAAGGACAGGTTTAAACCTTTTAAAATAGCTGCAGATATGCTAGACAAATTCCCCCTAAGGCCAGACAGGGCACTGAGTGCACTGACAGACCTCACCATGACCAGTCTCACCCAGGCCTCGCACCCTCTGCCCACGGGCCTTAGTTTCTGCCTGGGTTGCATGGCAGGTGTACCTGCCTCCAGCTGTGCTACAGCTGTGGACACATCTGGCCGTGGAACAACATCCATCTTGGCTGGACACACCCTGGGCCATGTCTGACCATGGTTCTCCTCACTGCCTGGCCTCTGCTCATCCCCAGGGAGGTGCCCGGCACTTGAGGCTGGGGCCACCTCCCTGCCCCCTGTCACCCCTGCTCCTGAATGGAGGTGGGACAAGCCTGGCTGGGAGGCCTCTGCCCTGCTGCCCCCGTGGGGCTCCCCGACAGCTCCCAGTCCTTGGGAGCAGCTGGTCCCTGTGGTGTCCTGCCTGCCAGGGATCTCAGGCTGCCTCGAGCCCTAACAGCAGTGCAGAGCCAGGCCTGCAGCTGCACAAGACCTTTTCCTACAAGCCTGGCCTGGCTCTGAGCTCTGACCCTCTGCTGTGGTTTAACCCCAGCCAGCAACCCAGCCCCATGCAGCTGATCACTCATGCCCCACCAGCGGGATCAGGGATGGAATTGGAAGAGAAAAAGCTGGAAAATTCACAGTTGGAGAAACAGACAGTTTAATGGGGAAAGCAAAAGCTGCATACACAAACAAAGCAAAACAAGGAATGAATTCACTGCTTCTCATGGGCAGGCAGGTGTTCAGACATCTCCAGGAGACCAGGGCCCCATTACACCTCCATGTTCCCCAAGTAATGGTTACTTGGGAAGACAAATGCCATCACTCCAAATAGCCCTCCTCCTACTGGACCTGCCCAGCCTTACTGGAAGCTCTTCCCCATCAACCCTGCCCTCGGACCCATCTCAGCTCAGAACACAGCCCCAGTCCCCGCCTGAGCTACCCCAGGTGTGATTGCACCTGTGCAGAGCCATGGACCTCACTGACCCCTACCCTGAACCACAGGCTGAGCCCTGCTTGACCTGGGCCTGACTTCATCACCATGGGCAGGCTGGCAGTCCCTGGGCTCTGTCTCACCCTGGTCCCTGTCACTGGGACAGAGCTTGCCCTCAGAGCCATCTTGGCACCATAAACCTTGTCTGGTAACCTTCTCAGTTCTGGCTGTTCCCTCAGACCTGCCCTGCCAGCCATGCTCCCAGCCCTCCTGCACCTCTGGCAGTGCCACTGGTGCCACCGATTGGACGACTTGCAGCATGCTAACAGCATGATTTCCTGGAATTTTGGTATTTACAGCTGAGTTAGGGCAGCACAAATAGAGCTGGTACAATTAGAGGAGCCTGAAACCTCTCGCCTCTAAACCCCACTCCTTCATCCAGCTACTGCAGGGTCATGTCTACACATGCACTGCTGTGCTGAGCAAAACACTGGCTGAAGCACAAAACCCACAAAGCAAAATGAACATGGGAGCTGGATAATTATCCTTGGGCAACAGGGGTTTTCAGCTTCATCAGGCCTTCAGTGCTCTACAGACCACATTGTCCAGCCCGCAGTGTTCCGCACAGATGTTGTCCAAGCTGTCTCAAGGACCTGCAGTGTGCTCCACAGAGCAGCATGGACTTGATCTTTGTGCCTTGCTTCTCTACCCTTCGTATGGGCAGTCACAATCACAGGGTGCATTCTTTCATATTTCTCACTGATGCAGGAATATGAAATATTAGCAATTACTTTCATAAAAATAGCGAAAAAAAATCAGGTATTTCCAGGTTGTTCACAGAAATTGCATGTGGGAAGAATGAACCAGGGAGATAAGGTGAAGAGAGACAACCTTGGTAGGGAAAAGCTGAAATAGAGACCAAGTAATTTTCAGCTTCAGTGTTTAACTTCATGCAAAGGAGTTTTGGCACCTGCTCCAAAGGTTATGCAGTAGATTCATTAAACAAACAGTAATTAGAAAAAAGCCCAAAGCACTTATACATATACTCACATGTTCTCTGGTTGCTGCACCAGTTCCTAGCACTGTTAAGGCCTGCAAGGAGATAACAAATATTCAAGACTTGCTTCTGGTTTTTTGAATTCCCAGTGGAGTTACTCAGTAGCACAAAGGATGGAATAACAGCACACTGTTTTCTACGTATTTTGTAGAAAATGTAACACACATTATAAAACTTTTTAATTGATTTTTTTTGCTTTCTCTTGTCCACAAGCAATGTAAAGAATTATGTAACAGGGTGTGCAGAGCAGTAAAGAAATGCACATACAGTACATCCGGGGTTTTAACAGTGCTGCTAAGTGTAACATGTTGGGAGCACAAATTCTGAACCAAATTTCCAATTTCACTGGAAACCACACATTTTTTTTAAAAAGTCCATTCCCATTTCCTACTAAATGTTGGCTACCTTCCTTATGCAAGCATTGCAGTCCTTTTACGTATTTCTTTTTAGAAAGAAACTATTTATTTAGTTTCTTAAGGGAATACAGGTGCAGAATATGTGTCAAGATCCTGTAGCAAATACATGTAATAGTATTCTGAATCACTAGTTCAAACCGAACTCTGAACATGAGAAGGAACAGTATCAACATTACATCGGTACTGACTGGAGTCACTGTAGTATTAGTGAAATAAAATATTAAACCTCCAAGCTTTGAAACAGTTGCATGTTCCATCTGGATATGCATATCCTCATCTGGAAAAGTTGGCTCCTTAATCCATGAGGATTTAAACTCAGCTGGTTTAGTGACCCACTCTATTGCTTCCTTTATTTCCCATTTTTGCTTTGCATTCAGCATCTGGGATAAGGGAAATAAGAATTAAATACGGTGAAGGTTTCTAGAGAGTTATTTTTCCCGTCAAACTGCAAAATTTTTATGAAGTGGTAGAAATTCAGGAAATAGAAAGCAAGTGAAAAGTTGGAATTGCTGTTCTGTCTGTATTGTAGTTTTGGCTGTGCTTCTGCAGAGTAGCAATGACTATGTCAATATCCAGACTAGGTTCAAACAAAGCAGATCAGGACCTGTAGGAAGAAGAGCAGAGTCTCCTGTGGGAATGAGTATATCTTGGCAGCACATACTTAAGTACAGCACCCTAAAACTTGGACATGGCTGCCTGAAATTTTCAGCAGAAAAGCTTCTTGACAAAAAAAAAAAAAAAGGAAAAAAAAAAAAAAAAAAAGTGCAGCAGTTTAAAAAAAATAACTTGAGTAGNCATGTCTCCCTAAATTTTAAAAAAAAAAAATTTTTAAAAAAAAAAAAAAAAAAGGAAAAAGAAAAAAAAAATAAGTGCAGCAGTTTAAATAAGATGAGTTTTTGAAGCAGCATTTCTCTCCCACACAAGGGAGAATTTTTCTGTCTATAAAAAATGAATCATCTGAAAATTACATCATAATTCCTCTGCAAGCTCTTCAGGTCCTTGCCATCCTGTATTCACAGAGTTCCTGGTTCATGATTTATGGCATCCCATGAAAGCTTTGTGCTGCACTGCAGCACCCAGAGCAGGTCAGCAGCTGTGGTATGTCCGTGAACATGTGGGGCAAAGAAGCTGACCCACAGCAGTCAGCAGAGAAGCATTTCAAACCAAAAATGAGTGACTTCCATCTATTTCTTCATTTTCATTCAAATATTTTAGTTTGAATAACATATTTTCCGGCTTATTTTTGGCCAAATATACGTTAAAAATTATTAACAGGCTTTACTGTGGAAGCCTCCCTGGATATAAAGGCTAGTTTAAATCTTCTAGAAGAAAATCCTGGTAGTGGGATTTTCTGCAGAAAAAAATTCAGACTCGAATTTCTGGCACAGAAATGCAGGATAAAATTCTTAGTAATACATCTACTTCAGTCATATCCAATACTGCTCTTCACTGAAATATATCAACATTTGTTGACATTATTCAGGATCTGAAAAAGGAAGAAAGCAATATTTGTTCAATAAATGCATATATTTCAGGTAATGTCTTTAAATAGAAAATAATAGTATAGTAGCAAAAAGTGATATTCACAGTTATTTTGTCTGGGCCAATCATTTCTTGTATAGATCTCAATCTGCAAATATCATCCTGTAGATAAGCACCCACTTTTACCTTGAACGTATGCGCATACTTGGAACATGAAATAGATGACTTCTGAATGATTAAAGGGGCCATAAACTGGAATCCATAAACCAGATTTTACAATTTTAGCATCACTGACTTCCAGAAAGAACTTTCTTGTTACTTCTCCTCCCTTGTGAGTAAGCCTCATCCTACTCTGAAAATAAAACAGCGATGGCGTTTCATAAATCAACGGAAACACGTCTATCTTCACTTGTGATCAGCCCTCGGCTTTCCCACACCACTCCTGTTCTCCTGCAATGCAGCATGATGCAGTAGTGGAAGGGGGGAGTGTCTGGGAGAGATACAGAAGCAGAGTCATCACTGCCCATACCACAGACCTGCATGAGTTAGACCAGGCCCAGCTTGTCCTTTCAAAGCCTAAAACACAGAAGAGTAATGCTCGATGCAGGCGTTTACAATACATTATCCAGCCTTCTCTCAAGGCCTATGTGTGCAACTGCAAGCAAAGCTGCATCAATTAATTATGCATCTCCAAGCAACTCCACCACACTGCACCTAGAATAATATTAATTTACACATAATTAGAATAAGCTTTTTATTTCTTCCTCACAAGTAGCTAGAAGAAACCATCAGAAAATGAGATCAGGTATATCAGTAGCACACAGCTGAACCAAACTCCTCAGCCCAGCTAACTGTAACAAATAATACATTTTTCTAATCAAGGTAAGAACATCCATAACTTGGCAACATTATTTCTAGGTATACCAAGGTGTATATTTTCTGAAAGAAAAATACTATCTGTATTAACTTGATCTGACACCAGTAAACTGAGACAGAAAGTCAGGCACATGCAGCTCTCTCTGGCAATAGGGATGCTGTTTATGAAGGAAGCCAAGGGCCCTCTGCTGCTGAGAGTTCCAAAGCATCCCCCACAGTGATGGCAACCAGAATTTCTAGAATAAACCAGCATTTATCACATTTTGAGGTTCATGTTGACTCTGAAGAAGACATCTCCATTTCTCATCCAGGAAGTTACCACAGGTTAAGGGTACTGTGCTTCTCAGCTATCCAAGCACAGAATTTATGTATTTTCATTAACAATGATCATACTTCTGGTTAATTCATAGCACTCCCCTGAGAATCCCCATGTGCATAAGCCCCTTGCTTAAACCAACAACAGCTCTACCCATGCAAACTCACTGTTACACACAATATCCCAGCAAAGAAACTTCCATTTCTATGTTGGTTCCTTGGGTATATCCTCATTCATAAACACTGCCTTCCAGGGAAAATCACTGAAATGGTATTAGGCCCACTTTTTTACCTCCCCAAATGGACCTGCAGTGATACATTTTCAGTCAGACCAGCAAAACTTGTAAGTGTTTAGGAGCAAGCAGTGAGAATTGATCATCATCTGTTAGCATTTCCCACTTCACATACTATTTAAAATCTTACTGCTATAAAATTGAACATTCAAACCTGTTTTAACTGGTAGTCTGAGAAGTCCAGCCAGGAAGAGGATCCTGAATAAGCCAGATATCCATACTCTAATATGTTCTGTACTGAAGCAGATAAAAATAATTACAAGTCAGGCTGTGTTTTAGTCAACAGCGTATTATTTTGTTAAATAATGCATCAAAGAATGTTCTTTGGGAAAACTGAAGGATTGGAGGTGTTTTTACTTCTTTATTTTCCCCCAAACCCATAGTTTCAATCAAATAGACCAATTTTGCTGAATAATCCCTTCCCTCTTCTCCCTAGCTATTTCATTGCAAGACAACTGCAAAGCAGATAAATCCTTGGCAGAAGCAGAGAACAGCACCAGCTCCTTGCTAACCCAATGCAAAGAGCTACATGGCAAAACGTCACCAATGAGGCACAAACCTGAGGTTTGGCACTGCTCTCCTGGGACACACAAGAAGATGCCAGCAAACAGCAGGCTTCATCTTACACAGTCCCCTTCCCACTCTCTAAGAGATGCAAAGTAACTGTTTTCATCAGATACCAGGGAGTTGAAACAGCAGATATTCTAAACCTTCACAGCCCCCTCCCTCATCAGCTTGTGTTGCACTGCCAAATGCACGTTTGCCTAATTTCATGGCTGTGTGTAGTTGATAATAAGCCCTTTTCAGCTTCTTTTTAAACTCTATCCAAGCAGGACTAAAAGATTAAACAGGAAAGCCAAGTTACACTATTTTAGCTGTCAAATTAAAACAGAGAAGCAACCCTATTCTCATACCTCCTGCTCTCAGAAAAGGAAATAGCAAGTTATTTTAGAACAGAATCTTTTAGATCTTAATACTGAAGGGAATTCCCCCCGAAATGACTGATCACTCCAGCAAACAGATCAACACATTAAGCCCGAGCATTTACTAGCAGACAATGGTAGCACAGGCAATTCAATTACCAAATTTTTAGTTTTCAGTAAGGAGGTTTTTTGTGAAAAAGCCCCCAACCATTAAAAAAACTAAACCAAACTCCCAATTATCCAGACTTAAAGAAAAACAGCTTCTTGTCCAACTCCTAAACAAAGACGTACAGGTTTAAAGCATGGCCTTCAAGTACACAGCTTCCTATGGCTGTAGCCATCAGTCCCCACTGCCAGCTGTGACGCGAGAGTGGGCAAGACCAGCAGTGCAGCTTCCCCAGGAGAGGGAGTGGTTTGCATCTCTGCTCGAGAGCAGACACGTGAAGAGGGTGTGTTGGGAGGGAAGGACTTCCCTGGGCAGAAAGCAGCACTCCCCGCCAGGGACACAGCCTCTGTCTGAAATGCGCTATAAGACATTTTAGTCTGGACACCAGCTAAAGCACGTACTCTTCTAATAGAGCCCAGTTACCTTTAGACTTTCTGACCATGTTGACCTGTACCTTTCACATAAAGTAGAAAACAAAACAAATCAAATAACTGGGACCACAGTGATGCCATAACACACAGATGCTTCTTTATGATGAACTGTCACAAAGTGCAAGTAACATTTACATTTGGCACACAAAATTAATTCCTGGCGCCAAAGCAAAGTGGTTAACAACATCGAACAAGAACATTTGACACTTTCTATTGAAAATCATTAAGGATGAAGCATTGTTTTTAACCTGCTTTCATTATGGAAGCAGTATTGGTAGAGTGATTATTGGAAAAGGTGTGGAAAGATAATGACTGTGGGTTTGTGGGAGTCTGTAATACACAAGGAAGTGAAAGCTTTGCCCTCTAAATTTCTCTTTAGTACAGATGACCACGAACACCACAAAAATTTCCACTACAAAACGTATCTATGGTTAATAAAATGAATATGAATGAATATATATCAGGTTATTACAAATTACTATCTGCCATCAATAATACATGTTATCAAACAACAGCATGTTATCAATCAATAATAACATCAATCAGTGCTGTGGTACAGCCAATGACAGGAGCAGCCAAGTAATTATATATTATATTAGGTAACTACTGTTTATCATGAATGAAGCAAATTTATCAATGACATAACGGCAGATATTTTTATGATTACTTATATTAATACTTACGCTATTGATATGAAGTGAATTAGACAGATTTCAAAAGCAACCAAACAATCTCAAAAGGCGAAAAACCTGGGGGACCAACCCTTCCTGAAAGAGAGGAGGACAGACCCAGACAGTAAGAGAACTGGTAGAGTCCCAATTCCAAAATAATCCATATCACAGACTCTTTTATTTAGCCAGGTGTCCTTGGGAAGATCCCAAATGCTCATAGAAAGGTTGTATGGGATTCAACCAAGAAGTTCTTAGGCTCATTTTTGGATAAATATTAAGTGTTTTTTATATCACATAGTTGTAAGAGGGAGTGGGGCATTGAGCAGCCAATAGATCCTGTTTAATTTTTCACAGACAATTGGGGATGCCGTGTTCTGTTCCTTCAGAGCTCTTTTATTTCTTCAGACTGTTTTCCACCTTCACATGAGAAGTTGCTGTTAGTGTCTCCTTGTTTGGTGCTTATCAGTGGTGTCTGTGGATGTTTCTGGTTTCTAGGTACCTTGGCTGCACTTCAAAGAGGCCAGCTGCCCTTTTCAAGGATGTTTTTCACTAGTTCACAGGGCTGGTCTCCAGGCTCACAGCTCCAGGCTGGCAGCCCTTTCTCTGTCAGTTTTTCTGAACGGACAATATCTTTTGTTCACTAATTTTCCTTTCTAACCAGGCCATCTTTATGGCATCACATCACTGCCTAAAAAGGGCTATTTTTACTAAATAATAACATGCTAAGTATGCAAGATTTGGCTCCCAGATCAACAGCATATTCAGCAGGGAAGCGACTAAAAGGTGAAAATCTCAGATTAAAATATGCGAGTAAGAAAGATGAAATCAAAAGAAGGGTATACAAATAAACAGGACTAGGCAAAAATATTTTCTTTCAGAAATGCCAGAGTTCCACAAATTTACTCTGTAATGTTCTGACCAATTCCACCACTAAGCGCTGCACAGTGGCTACAGTTTCCCATCCTGCAAAAATTAAGCATGGGCACAGTCGCCAAGAACTCAGTGATGCTGTACTTTATTTGATATTTTAAAGCCAATCGTATGTATAGATTACTTCAAAATCAAGACCACATGCAAAAAAGGGCAACCAGGAGCAGGCAACCTCTCTGAATTAATGAGCATTCTTACACTGAGGTCCCATGGGTGTCACCTTTCCTTCTGGCCCACAGAGCTTTCAGGACAGCAGCTATAGCCAAACACACAGTGCCCTTCTCTGGTCCAGTCTGTTGAACAAAAAAATGGAGACCCCTCGGTGTCATCCGCAGTGGTTTGATACTCACTTGTGTCTCACTTTCTGTTAAATGATATTTTGTTCGCCACAGTTTAAAAGACAGCACTGTTGATAACACAGCGAGGGGAAAAGTCACTGATAGTGGGGGAAAAGAAAAGAAGAACAATTCATATTGGTTAAAAATTACAGAAAAGAGAAGATGCAGAAATGTGCAACTTGCATCAAATCCCCCCTGGAATTCTGTCTGGTCACTTTCACACTGGCTTGCCTGAGAGCCACATGTGTTCCCAGTTTCCAAGAATGGAAATGGAACTATTCTGTGAAAATTCACAGCTTGCATGTTTGTTACTATCCTTTTCACAACAGCACCCTCAAATGTGTCTTACCCAGCTAAGCTGCCTGTTGCTGGTAAACTCTGGAGAAGCCTCCAAAGTTGTTGACAATTTCTCCCATGTCTCTATTGACCACATGAATAAAGAAAGCCTTGACAGCACATATGACTGCCAAGCATAGCCGAATTTACTGCCTCATTACATCTAAATGCCTATAACAGAAGGACTGTGGGCCCTTTCTTCAGCTGATACTTTGAGAATTAACCTTTTCAGACAGCCTGTGAATTTGAAGTACCAGCATGGAAGCATTCGCTTGTGCCCAGACCTGGGTGGTCACTGTCAGTTTAGTTGAGTGGCCATGTTTCATTTTTTACTTGCCTGTTTCCAGATGCTGATCCCTTCCTCATAAAAATTAATAATCACAAAGGGCTTTCAAGATGAAAGTTATTCTGTATCACCTCCCACTCCACAGAGGAAGAAAACAGCCACCCTAAACTGGCAGTCCAAAATACT
Organism: Ifrita kowaldi; assembly: GCA_013398055.1. NCBI lineage: Eukaryota > Metazoa > Chordata > Aves > Passeriformes > Cinclosomatidae > Ifrita > Ifrita kowaldi. Next base: position 515,071 of record VZRS01011059.1, read on the forward strand.
GTTAAGGACACAGAGGCCATCAGATCCCATTATCCTCTGAGGAAAACAGCATTTCTCCAAATTAGACAGCCTTTACATACCAGCCCTTTGAAGCCACTGCTGCATCTCCCTGAGTTGTTTTGGTGCTTGCAGTCACGTTCAAGTTGTCATTTCCTCATGAGGCATTCTGTTTCTGGCAGTGAGATAATGGCAGTTGTGCTCCAGCTGTTTCAAATCCCCAAGACTCAGGGCTGCAGCTGAATTGGTTTTTTCCAGTCCCATGTACCACTGCTCAATGTCAACATATATTCCAAGCAAACGTTTTTGCCAGGGTAAACCACATGCCAATCTTCTTTAGCAAACTGCAGAGTGTCATAGAAAGGACAGACACAGCATAAGCCTGGTGCCAACCATCATTTTCTTCAGCAGCATGGAATAAATATTCTTGAGAGTTGAGACAGTGATTCCAATTCTGTGAGTTCTCCCCTGCTTCGGGTATTTGCTTGAGATACGGGTAACCGGTGTCTGAAACACAGTTTTGTAAGAGCTCCTTTGTGTGGTTCTGCCTAAGACATTTTCCTTGCCTGTGCCTCAGTTCCTCTGCTGTTCCCACCTGCATTGTCGCATATCCCATCCCATTTTTCTTGGATGTGATGAGTCATGTACTACAGTGCCTGAGGTCATCTATGTATCTAGGCAGGTTGTACTACGCACATTTCACCCATGACAGTGGGGAGGGTTTTCAGCATCTTATAACAAACCAGGTGATACACAGACTCCAACTGAGGCTGACTAAAGATAATGGTTTATTCCTAAAGAAGCTTAAAATAACTGAGTGCATACTTGCCAGATTGCTAAGTGATTTAAAAAAACCCAAAAAACAAATTAGATGTTTCTGTGAGAAACAATTGTGAAGGTAGATTGAAGGACGAAAAGGCATGATATCATCAAGTCAGAGGTTTTGTGGGTGTTCAGCTGAGTGCTTAGAGTGTTTTGGCATATTTGTAGTGTCAGTGGAATGGACTGGAATGGCAAAGAAGGAAGTGCTCATTTTCTGGTCTAGGGCTGAAAGGGCACTGCTGCTAACCAGTGATGTCTGGAAGTTACACCAAGGTACAAGAAGGGAGCAGTAAGAACTGCAGGGGAACTCATGAATGTGCTCACTGGGCAGTGCTTGTGGAACAGCCACAGAAGCTGTGTCCTGTCCAAACTGCCTAACAAAGCCTCCTGCACCCCCGGCCATGTGTCTGAGATGTGGCAGCTCATGGGCCTGGGAAGGCAGATCCCACTGACAGTCACTGCCGTTCTCAGATGCCAAGGTCCAGCACTCACCCTCACGTGGGCTGTCTGAAAGGTGACTTGCTGCATCCCTGGGCCCCCTGGGCAAGCCTCAGGCTAGGGATCCATGCTCCATGCTGTCTGCATGATTATTGGTACACTGGCTGTGCGGCAGCCAAATTGCTGGTTTTACACAAGTTTAAATTTATTTTTTTCTTCTGAGTAGCTCAGGTGTCCGTTGTAAGGAATAATGGGAAATTACTGCAGCTTTTCTTCTCCAAGCTCAGGGCCAGGGGTCAGGGTTGGTAGATTATGCTAAAAGTTGCCCATCTGAAAGGAAATGTTCAATTGACCAAATGCTAGATTCTGGCTGCTGCTTGATCACGGTCTTCAACTTGACCCTGGATGAGTCAAAACACCTCTTCTCCCTTTGGCAGAGGATAACGACAGAGGTAATGACACATCTCATTTGTTTGAGAGTGTGTCAGAAATGCTATGTATTAGGCAATAAGGTTGTCTGTCAGGCAAGATGGTAAATGCCTTGGAAACTCCTGGGAGAGATGCTGCCTATCAGTAGATTTCTGTTTATTGCCTGGCATTGTCTGTCTTTGAACAAATGAAGCCCAGGCTATTTTGTCAATGGATCAAGAGCATTTCCACAAGATAAGCTGGCCTGTCACAGCAGATGTGTATCCCACTACCCTCCTGAATGCTCTTTGTCATCCCCAGGTTGCAGGAAGGGTCATTCCTTCCTACCTTAATGATCAATTGAATTTAGGGGCATATCTATTGCTAAGTATATACACACTTGCTCTTCAGAACACTTAGTAGCAGTCTGAAAAGGCTGGGGCCATTCTAATGACAGTGGCGCCAGAGTTTATATTTAGCCTACTTGTAATCTGCTCATTATAACCTTTAACTCACTGAAGCAATTGATTGAACTTCAGTTCCACGGGGGAAAAAAAAATCTCTCCTTGCAAATGGCAGTTCTTTGATAAAGATGTCAAGAAATTGAAATGGACAGATTTCGATGCAGTCACTTTAACAAGTAACACTAGACTAAAATGTAAATATGGAAATTGTTTCTATTGTACCTCTAGTCTTTTAGCACAATGGAAATTACATACATTGATGGTAGTCATAAGCCACTTTGAAAGACAGAATCATTCCAGAAGTGAAGAGGGTAGAACAAAATCAAAACTCCAGTGAAAGTGGTACAGAACTTGCTCTAATAAAGCTGCTTAACTTGCCAGGCACATTCCACTTAAAAAAGAGAAAAAACCAACCTGTGAATTCTCATATGTGTTCATGCTATTACTGCACAGCCACATGATGGAGAAATAAAAGCTGATCAGTTGTGAACATTCTGGCTAGAACTGGGAGGAGAGGAAGGTGGGTAGAGGGATGTAAGGAACCAAAGTCATCTAGGCACCTGCTTTCACTCTTAGGAATGTGAACCAACACTCTTGCCTTTTCTTGGGAACTCTCCAGAAGAACAGAATCGCTGACTTGGCCTCCTTGGCAGGACTGAACAGGGGCTGCAGTCTAGCACAGTCATTCACTGCTCCACAGCACACCATGGGCATCTCCTCGAGTGGCATTTTCTACACTTGCTGGCAAAGCAGTGAGCAGTGCTCACTGTTCTCATGATGAAGCAGTCAAATGATTAGATGTTCTCCTCATGTGTGACACTTTTATCATAGGAGTCATGCTGAACTGATATTGATCACATTTTTGGTTTTGAAAGTGCAGAAATGCTTCCTTACCCTTCCTTCCTGCAGCAAATACACCCCTGGCATTTCCAAACACTGAAGCCAAGAGAAGAATCAACAGCCATTTAGCCCATGGAAGGCTGCCCCAAACGTGAAAAAATGTGTGTGTGGGTATTAATGAATGGTGAATCCAGCAGCTGGCACCCGTGGAGGTGCAGGAAAAAAAGGTGAATCGTTAGCATGCCTGGGATGGATTTTCAGGGCTAAAGGTAAAATGCATAGATCTGTCCATTTCCCAGTATGTACTTATCAGCAGCCCCAGCTAGAGACTCAATAACCTAGCAGCAGGGCACAAAGGAGAGGGGTGAAGTGCTCCTACTGGGAGCAGCTTTTTGATTAAAGAAAGGAATGTTTTCACAGCAGTCAGCTTTCCAGTTGGTACATGACTAAATCATCAAGACCGCTTGTATTCAGGCTTCCCTTTTAGATTTCCAGTCTGTTTCTCAGACCCTGCTGAGTTTACCTAGGTATCTGTCCTGTCTTCTTTAAGGACAAAACAAAAACAACACCATGGTCAACATGTTTCTGCTTGCCTACAGTAATTAAATACCAAGAGAAGATGGACATTGTTCTATAAAAATACACAGTGCCATAAATACTTCGACCCCCCAACAACAGTGGTTGTTACAATTGGACAAAAACTATGCCCTTAAAGAGAATGTTAAAAAGTACAATCAATGTGCTACCTACAAAAAGCACGTTTGCAAGCAGAACTATCAAGGAAAATAACCTCAAAGAGTGGGACCAGAGAAAACCATGGGTAATGTCTGAACTCTCTGAAGTTCCTAGGCACACCATATCCATACATGGAGAGGAGGGAAACCTGACACAAAATCCTGCATCCACACACATTCGCTAGGAAAGAAATGCTAAGCTACCTCTCAGAGTCTGATATGCTGTCCATTTGGGATGCAGGCACCAGTAACACTCTGGTCAGGCTCTCAGTATTTTTTTTTTTTTTTTTTTAATTCCTAACAGCTGATTGTCGCTAGTGAGCAGAGTCCGAGTAAGAAAGGACACGGACAGTTTTATGAAGACAAGAAAACCGACACTTTATATTTTACAGACGTGCTTATATACCTTAGCATGCTGGACTGACACAAGGTTATTGGTTAACTGACCAGCCACCCCCCAGAGGGATTGGCTGGACCCAGTAACTCTTACCTCATGTATTTTCTTCCTTGGTATCATAACAATACCATAGTTTACAATATCTCTGAACTGTTTTCCCACAGCGTCCGTGAGAAAGCAAGGCTTTCACACAGGCGCCTGTCAGAAAACTAAAATCTCCCTGCGCCCAGGCCTGTAACATCCACAGCTGATGAAGGTTCATTCTTAGAAATGAGAGCAAAACAGTGCTTGGGACTCCCAGCTACTATGAAGGGGCTCTGCAAGAAACCAGTCAGGGTGAGCTGCCCAGAACCACCACAGAGAACAGAAGCAGCACTTGGCATTGGCCTTGCTCCATTTCCACTGTGCACAAGGGAACAGATGCTCTTCAGTTCCCCTGCATTTCTACCTCCTTTTCAAAATATGACTGAGAGGAGAACACATGACATCTGCCATGCTCAGCCTGCTTCCCTCCACCCAGTGACAAAGTGTGGTACCTCAGGTGCCTGCCTCCATCCTTCTATCCCACTCTCCCCCTTTCCTCCCCTACGCTAAGGGAGAAAGAAGCAGGGAAGCTGTTGCTGTTTCTGCAGCTAACACTCTCTGTGTCACTAGGAAAAAGTGCAGAGAAAATAGTCTGGTCCTTGAGGAAATGTTCAAGTCTGCAGCTGAGGGCGAAGTTCTGCAGCAGGTTCTGCTTCCAACTCCCAACAATCTCGAAACAGTCTCTCACAGCTGACACCCAGCTAGCCAGGATTCTTGATCAGAACCCAGGTTTTACACTCAAATCTGTTACATCAAAAAATAGATACAGCCACTTCATTTCCATCTCCTGACTCTTCCCACCCTGCCTTGAAGGGTGTCTGTCAGAGACATGTACTGGGCGGGGGGCTCCCAGCCCCATACTGCAGTGCCTGGAAGGTCAAAGAAGGTCAAATTTCAGGTATTTGCACAGAGCCCAAATACTGACTGCACAAGACAATAGTTACTGGGTGAATCACAGTTCTGGACTTCAGCAGTTACCCACCAGACCTGCTACTGGTGCCCAGATCAGTCGTTCCAATCTAGCCCTAAATTCCTTAAGCCAGGTGTGAGAATTTGAGTCTCCTGCTTAGCTTACACTGAGAGCTCTTGTGGTTTAAACCCAACGTGACTGTGTAGCTCTAAGTGAAGTTGCGTGTTGGGGGAAAGCTGGCACAAACACAAACATCTACAGCATCTCCATGGAAAACTTAAAAACTGTTTATTGAATAGATGAAAATAAATAACAGAAGTGGGGGCTCATTAAGTTTACTTCTTTATACTCATTTATACTCATTCCAGTTGTAGATAATGTGTTTTAGAATAAACAGTATTGTAGATGACTGTGGGTAGGGTAAGACAGCATTCTGCCTTGTTTCAGCTCATCAGCAAACTCTAGCAGTCTTTCTTTAAACAAAAAAAACCCCCATCAACCAAAATAATCCACCAAACCCAACAAAAACCCCTCCAAACCTTTCCAAGGCTACTTTTCAGTGGTAAGAGCTACTCACAAGCCTGGTGAAATGACAATTCAGTGGTTTCAAGGATAAGAACACGTAAGGTTCTTTTCATAATGCTTTATGCTGAAGTAGGAATGTGCTTTATCTAAATAGTAGGATCGTACACATGTTTATGTTTGGAAGTTTACTCAAAAATACTATGAAAATATTCTTAAAATACTACAGCTTGAAACAATGCATGACAAACAGTCTGCAGGCCTAGCATGCAGAATGGGAATCACAAGGTTTGGATGGACAACAGGGAGGAGTACAGATTACCAGAAATTACATGATTGTTCTCATTAAAAATAGTAGAACATTAATTACATTACAGGAAATACTAAAAATACAGTAAACTTTGCAGTTTGTAGGTTCTGTAAGAAGAATGGTTTTAGTGCTGCGTTAGTTATTACTGAAACTCAAACAGTACTAGCCCCTTGATCTACGGTGGCACTGTATATACATGCCAGGATCTGCACTTTGAGTCGTACTGGTTGTTGAGACAGGTAACATTCAATGAGGTTGAGATAAAACATTGGCTATCACAAGAACAAATGTATAAAATTCCCTGAAGAACTGGACAGAAGTCAACAGTGGCTGCTAATCCCACACAAAGCAACTGGAAGGATATGTGCTTGCCTTACAGCGTGGCAGTGACTGCCAGCTGAGAGTTTAAGCTGGACTTGCTTTCACAAGAATCCCAAGTCTGTCTGTCTGTCTGTCCACCATGGGGGTTTGTTTTAAGCCCAGGCAGAACTGTTCTAACCCGTTCCCGCCAAGGACCTGTGAACCGGTCTAGAAAATATCTCCCTTTTAACAGCAATCATGCACAATGAACTCACAATCCTGCTGGAAGTACATTAAAACAATTTACAGAGGATAAAAAAAACCCCATGAATGTTTTATTCCCGTCCTTCTCCCCTCAATGTGAAGGCTACTCTGCTTTTGGCCCCCTCCCACCTTCTCCCCTCCCCCACCTCAAATAAGCAGATGCAATCAAGGTGAAATTTATTTTGAACCAATTCTGCAAAACAGTTCAACAATGCCATACTTTATAAAAATACTTAGTTACATAATTAAACTTATTACTATTTATATAAAAAGTGTGAATGTGAATTTTAAACTCTGTTAGGGTAAGAACCACATCAAGGTCTTCAGGTGAAACAAATAAATTTTCATAAACATACAAACTCTTTTGGAGAAGTTTTATAATACACAACCATTTACAATGAACACGTTCATTAAGTTAGTGTTTTATTCCTTTACTATACAAGTGTTATTACAATGAACTGTTCCATTCAGTAATTAAAAATCCATACAATGCCAGTGTCATTTTTGGCATTTTTTTGTTACGACTGTATTAATACATAAACTCATATGATTGTGTTATTAATTTTAAAATATTTAGAAAAATTAAAATTTTTGGGTTTTTTGATTATTGTGTGTGTGGTTTTTTGTTTTTTCTTACAGAAAGCCCTTTTAAAATTTGATAACCACAGATGTATAGTTGATGAGCAATGATGAGGGAAAATGAAAAATCATGGCACTGTTCCTACACAGATCTGTTTGGTAGTTGGATTCAATGTAGTGTAAACGCATGAATGTTAAGTCTAGTACCAGAACTATATTACCAGCTTTTCTGAATTCATTTGTTGGATAGCTTTACAATGATAATATGAATTCCGAGCTGGTAACTAAGTACAAGTGTTTCAAAATTAAAGTATGTAAGCTTGATCAGAAATTCAAGAACCTCATGCAAATTGTTGAGTTAAAGACATGACGTTATTGCTTGATATGTCAGTAGCCAAAGAAAATAAATCTGAATGTAGTGTCAGCTGGGCTGAATGCCAGCAAGTTTCATCACTTGGACAATATTAAATATATTTTATCCCTTTAGTTTTTAAACTTTCACATTTTCTTTTGTTTATTTTTAGTTAAATAATTCTGTAGGAAGGGCAGAAGTGGGAAGAGCAACTGCATGTAAGTGTGTCTTAATAGTCAAGAAAAGCAAAAGTGCAATCAAATCCCTGAACTAGTGACAGATAGCACTTGTGGCACCCACCCTCGTTAACACTTACAAGCCACATAAAACAGTACCAAACCTGTCTGAAAAAGGACTAAAAAGTGGCCATTTACCAGCTTCAGTCTTGCTTTCCTGGTGAACTTTGTTCAGGTAGCCTTCCCATACAAAAGCTCGCTGTTGCACTGGAGCTTAAAAGATTAAAGGCTTTCCCCTGTGATTGTATTACATAGCTTCAAGTTCAAATATCATCATACTTTATCAACACAATTTTATAAAATATTGCCTCATTTTCTAGTTACCTTCATTATTCTTAATTAGCTATGCAGAAAGAAAAAAGGAAAAATCTCTCATGCTACTTTCCAGTTATATTAATACAAGTATTAACACAGTGCATTATGCTCTCTAATCTCACACTATTGAGGTCTACCATTTAGATCAAGTTTCTCATTCACTGTTCCAATTTCTCTTTTTACCTGCCTACCCTAATTAAGTCCATGAAAGTGGATGCTTAAAGATCAAGACTATAAATCAAATACAGTTGTACCATCTTTTGTTTTGCGGGGGTGGGGGCACACACACGTAGTTTAAAACACAGGGAATTTTATGGAACTGGAATAGAATTGCTTGGTCCCACAAAGTTCTTCTGCTTTAACAATGCTTTATCCCAAGATCACTAATTCCAGACAATTCCCTCATTAGTAGAATGATTAGCAAATATTGGGAGAATAAAGGATTTGAAACATTGGTTTTTCTGCTATTGTTCACACCAACACTTATTTTTTCTGCCCCATATTTTCAGTAAGCTTCCTTTGGACCCTGAAAATAAGTTGGGAAAGAGGAAAAAATAAAAACATGTCATTGGTAAATCAGAGTATAACACTTCAAAAGTGGTTTTGTGCAACTGCATTATGAAATTCCAGTTTGCCATTAAGAGCATGCAAAGTAGCGAAGATTTTCTTTCCTGTGATTCCTTAGAGACTTCAGGAATTCTTTGCAAGTCTTTTACATTTGGCAGATTTGTGCATGTTATATAGACTGTTGGCTTATAAATTGTCTCCAGGCTGGTACTGTGGTTCTGTAGCAGTAAAGTAGTCCTCCAAGAAAGACTGTATATACTCAAATGTTGGTCTCTCATCAGGGTCCTTCTTCCAACACAGTTTCATTAACTCATGGAGAGACTCTGGGCAGCCTTGTGGACAAGGCATCCTATATCCACGTTCCACTTGTTCCAGCACTTCTCGATTCACCATTCCTAAAAGGAAAGCATATTAGCTCTGAATGGCATTATGCAAAGAACAGGTTCCCAAAGTTTTTCAAGAATCTCTTCAACTGCAATGCAAGTGGTTCTATGAGAACAGAACCTTTAATGAAAACACTTATAGTGAATGAATTATTTACATTTTGCATTAAATACATTTTCTGAAAATTATTCCGGTACACTGGTAATTCCTCAATACCTGGTCCTTATTCCGTATGTACGCCTTCTCCCTTTCCCACTGCCTTGGACCTGTCCTTTTAGAAAGGAGACTCAAGCACAAATAGCTTCTCCCTCCCTTAGGTTCCACTCAAGGACCACGTAATTTGAAATCAGGCCAAGAAAAAGGCTTTATATATCCCTAACAGAACTGCCTTACAAATTCCAGACCCAGCAAAGTGTCTGTTGAAATATGTTTAGTTTCAAAAAGCTGGTTTAGCAGGTTCAGTGTACTGATGCTCTCTGTTGCCTGGGAAAATATCAAAAGTAGAAATATCAGGAACAGACAGATAGGAAACATAAGGATACCCACTAATCTGAAATAAACTGTCAGTCACATTTAGAAGTGCTATTATCTTAAAACACTTTAAAATACGCAATATTTAATCTGAAAATAAAACAAAGTATCTTTGTGAACAAAGGAACCAGTGAGGCGTGACTAAGTTTTTGTCTCTGCTTGTCAACTGTGGGCTCTGAATGAAAGCAAAAAGTACAAAAGGTAACTTCAGAGGCACAGAATACAACAAAGAAAAGAAAAATCCATTAAATTTTCCTGTTACCTGGATATGGCACTCTCCCCTTAGTTACCAGCTCTGTCAGTAAAATTCCAAATGACCACACATCCGACTTGATTGTAAACCGACCATACAACGCTGCTTCTGGAGCGGTCCATTTAATTGGAAATTTAGCTCCTACAAACATTGGAAAGACGGATTCTCAGTTTTCCCTCAGTAATCCATGATTTGCTTACACTTCAAAATATTTTGAAAAGAATACTGCACTAAAAACATTTTTATACTTCACTTTATTGATAAAATTCAAGGTGGTACCGCATTTTAATATTTCTCAAACTAGGGTAGCAACTACTGGCTACAATATCTGGAACATAAAAACACCTGAGAGTCTTAATTAAATATGTTTCAAAAAGTGAACCTGATGAGCAACTTCTCTGGAATCTCATCTCTCTTCAAACTGTAGAATGTTTTACCTCCCAAGAACAATTAAAAATGCTTTTTGAAAACACAAACTGCCACATAACTTTGTGAACAAAAGAAGTTTACTAAAATTGCACTTAGGTGAGGGGGTCACCTAAACATAGTTGTGAAAGCACACTTACATGCATGATCTTTATTCATAAAGACACAATACACAGGCACATTCTGCTAAATGTAATAGTTCTAAGCAATTAAAAAGCAACCAGTCTTATTAATTAAATTAATTGGCTTTACCTTGTCTTGCAGTATATTCATTGTCCTCTATTAACCTTGCTAAACCAAAATCTGCTATTTTACACACAAGATTGTCTCCTACAAGAATGTTAGCTGCCCGGAGGTCCCTGTGGATGTAGTTCATTCTTTCAATGTAAGCCATGCCATCTGCAATCTTAAAAAGAAAGTGTTATGAAAGGTTATTTTTCATGACTATGTACATTTATCCCAAGCACTGAGCTGCAACCCTTTTTATTTTAGCTCCCTTCCCATTGTATAAGTATAGAAGTATAGCATAGCAACCAGGAGCTCAGCTCTGATTAGTGTGTCTGGCTACAGAGTATCTGCTAATTGCAAACCAGACTGTTTCCTTTCTGACAAATTACAAACCTACAACAGAAGGTGTAAGACAGAGCAGCATACAATAGCCAGAGCATTTGATATTTATGTTTAGTCGATATCTGATATCTCTTCTCTAAGCACAAAATACAGGTTTTTTGGTACCTGAGCAGCCATGTCAACCAGCTGTGGGAGTTTTAAGTATTTCCCTTCCCCTTCTTTAAGGAAGTCTAGCAAGCTGCCTGTAAAACATGACACATTTTGGGGAGAGAAAAAAAAAGAAGAAAAAACCAAAACATTAATTTGACCTGAAAACACAAATGAGATTTTTCTCCTAGACATTATGACTGACACATTTATCTCATGAAATCTGTATTTGAAAATCCATCATTTACCAGAATATGTGACCCAATGATGAAGCCCACGGTTACCTCTGTACTGTTAACTAGTTAGTGGAACTCTACCTAAGTGGTTTGGAACCCAATAACGCAGATGACTTAACAGTAATAAAACAGACTGCTGTTTTTGGCAATATATTAGAATTTTTCCAATGTTGTTGGTATCAGTGCTCCTCCTAGATGGACCTTCTTCCACTGTGAGATTTATAATTACAGAAAAAAACCCTCTATGCCTTACTTACATTTTTCTGCCACCCCCAATCATATATCAGAGAAATTATTCTGAAACTGTTGCTTTTTCTTTCTTACAGGTGAAAACAAAACTATCTTCCATTCTTTATGATACCTTATTTTCTCTCATTTATATAATACAATTGTACCCAGACAATCACATGAGCAGCATCTGAAATCAGTGCCAAGGGCCTGTGCTTCTGTTAAGACAGCAACCTTTACATGTGCAGTAAAGCTTTGTCTCTACACAACAGCTTTCCCTACAATTAATTAGATTCCTTCAACATGACTTTAGTGACTTGCTGTATTTTTGCACAGTGAAAGTGAAAATGTGGCAGGCCAGACCCCCACTGCTGCTGCTGTTTGCTGTGTGTGTTTGCACAGACTTTTTCTGACCTTGGTTCATGAGATCAAAGGACTGAAGAGGAGCAAAGATTTCACACTGATCTCTAGTAACCTGTCCACGTTGCAAAAAAAAAAAAAAAAAAAAGAGTTGGATACTTTGCAGTTTTTACCTGCTTCTTTTCCATGTAAAAGGGGAATATAAATAAAAATAAATTGTTCTACTGGCTTAGAACAAAGCAGTTCTATGGGTTTTCTTGTAAAATGTGAGAAGTTTGTCAAAGGTAAGCAATAAGAAGCTTCCAATGGCATTTTGAATCCATAATTTAGACTAATTACAGTTCTTTACTTCTGCTTTTGCAAGGTAACCAATTCTGGTAGTAAACTTTGCTCTTCTTTAGACAGACAGTTATAAATATTTTTTTTCCTTACTGCCTGGCTGAAATCTGACAACAAAAACTGATTTTGCATGGCAGGTTTAAATCTAAGAGACTGTCTAGTGTTATTTAGGAATAACCATAATGCAGGGGAAGTTTTTATATTTTCTGTTCCTTTTTACATTTTTGAACTAATACAATCCTTTAAAAACCCCATCCAAACAGGAAAAAAAGCAAACCCACACATTTGTGGTGCAGTACTGAACACAACTAGCCACTCCCTTACTTCTGTATCTTATCAGGACAATAAGATTTCTCTATGAGTTGAAGAGAAGTCTGCATTTTATAAAAAATGGAATAACTGAGTTGAAAATCTGCTGCTTCTTAACACTAATATGCTTATGATGTCTATTTCTACATTCTGCCTAAATCTCTAAATCTCTGTTTCAGCAGCAGGGGGAGGGGGAAATGATACGGAGCAAAGGAGGAAGGATGAAAGACTGAAAACAAGGGGATAAAGGAAGGAGTCTGGGCAAAAAAAACGCTCTACCTTTTTAAAATTTACTATTACACTGCTGGGAAAGAAACATTAAAAAACCCAAAGCCCAACGTGCTTTGTTGTTAGCATGACCTGTCTACAGGCAGGCATAATCCCATAATGATATTCCCATCTATACCATTCCATTTAAAAATGTAAGGACAGCACACACTAAAAATGAGGAGAAAAACACCCCCAATCTTGTACCTGGAAGATTAGCAAGGGTGACACAGATGAGCAAAAAAACCATGCCTCTGCCCATGATCTAAATCAGAACTGCTCCAAGTAGGTCAGGCGTTGTTCATTTTCATTTAATCAAAATTAACACTTTTACTCCAGTTATCTTATACCTAAGCATTAATTAAACATTTGATTTACTGCTGAGGTCTTAAATAACCTTTTAAGTGTAGTATTTCTAACAGTCCTGTCACACACCTTTTGTCATGAATTCAGTGACGATGTAGATGGGTTCCTCAGAAACGACTGCGTACAGTGGCACGAGCTTGTCGTGTCGTAGTTTCTTCATGATCTGAGCCTCCTGCAGGAAAGCTTCTGGCATCATAGTACCAGGTTTTAGTGTCTTGATTGCTACTTTTGTGGTTCCATTCCAGGTTCCTAGGGAAACAGATCAGGTTTTATTCCCCCACTGTAATAGTGAAAACATTTTCTGCTGAAACTATTTCTTTGCTTCTGTTTTTTAGCTAACAGAATAATCACAAATTAAAACTATATTGAGTATTAATTTTACCATTACATGCACGATTATAACTGGTATTCTTGCCCTTAATTTCTTTATATTATCTTTTCAGATCCTGATACTGATTTACTTAAAATACTACTAAAACATTCACAGGAACAACTGAAATGTGCCACATTAAGCTCTTACCCATCCACACTTCACCAAAACATCCTTGGCCCAACTTAACTTCCAGCCTCAAAGATTCTCTAGGAATCTCCCAGGCATCTTTTGCTAGTCCCTGTGTTTGTGGTTTCACAGTGGGACACACAGTTGTTAGCTTATGACACAGCCCATCAGCATGCTCTGGAAAACAGAAAAAATAGTTGACAGCTTCACAGTTAAGCAGGGGTAAGACTATAACAAAAGCAACATCTTAATGTTGATAAAAAGAACTAGTCCATTTACTTTTTGTTGAAATCAGAAAGAAATTTTATAGTTGTGAATTTTAAGAATAAGCTATGTACACAGTCCTTTTTCCTCATAGTGGACACAGTGTAACATTGGGACACTGGAACTTGGGCTTACCTCTGTAGTGTTTCACCAATTTCTGTAGAGATTCAAATTGTGCTCTGGTTGTGATATAGTATCCACCATTATCAAGTTTCCTGATTTTGTAGTGTTTTACATTATCACCTCTGACCTCATCCCAGTCACGTATAGAAAGGGAATAAGCACCTAGGAAACAAATCATATCTGGTTCTTCAACAAAATATAAAATCACATTTAATGTATCTCCCCAACTGTCACTGTACACATACATGGTGTGCACATTCATGTGTGTCATGGGATAGCTTAAAAATGGTCACTATGTCCACCTTGGTGCTGGAAAGAGCAGGGAATTGGACAGGGAAGAGATACAGAGACACATACATACCTTTAGTGGTTTCACTCTCTCTTACTAAGAAAATACCACGCTGGTTCCCAGGATTTAAAAGTAGCCTTTCTGCATCCTTCCTGCCCATCTTACCAAAATACCACCTAGAAAATTTAAAAGAAAATGTGTAAATAAAAGCTTCCTATACTTTGGTACTCATATAAGCAAAATATTTAGAAATCTCAAGCATTGACTGGACTTCTAATATTTCAACACAGTTACTGGGCTACAAGTATCCCAAAGAAGATCAACAAAAGCAATGACATCCATATAATCAAAAGATTAAGATGACCTGTTTCTACAGGACTCTCATTTCTATTTACAAAATACATGTAAAGAGGCCTGTATCTACAAATACTGTGGTTTTCTGCTGGTTTAACAATGGACATCAAGACTGACAGGAACACCCTCCTCAGGCTAAGTTTACAGGCCAAGATGAATCAGATAACACACTTTGGCAGCACATTCAACGCTGCAGCAGCTAAAACTATCTTCTTTAAGAAGTTCTGGCTTTATAGAAAACAATATTTAATGCAAAGTGGGTGTGGATAAATATCATTGGATGACAAGTTCACTGAGGCTGGAAGGGACCCTTGAAGTTCTCCGGTCCAGCCTCCTGCTGCAAGTAGTGTCAGCAGTGACATCAGACCTAGTAGCTCAAGATGTTGTCCACTTCAGGCTTGAAAGCCTTGAAGGACAGACCACCAACCTGGTGCAACCTGCACCCCTTCCTGGCTGTCCTCAGGATAAAAATGTTTCTTAGATTCAGCTGGAAATTCTCCTGTTTCAATTTCTGTTGCCTCCCATCTTTTTCTACCTCAGTAGAGGGAGTGCTTTTTTCTACTGATCATTTAGGAACAACCCTATGGTAGGTGTAATTTACTTCTCTATGAGTAACATTCCAAACTGCTGAATCATTCTGATACCAAAAAGAACACAGATGTTTTAAAAGACTTGCATTTTTTTCCTGCCTTCAGTTCTTTCACAAAAGGAGTTTTTTCTTCTACACTCCCACAGCATGCTCATCCTGATGAACAGCCTGCACACAGCACTGTCCTGAGCCAGTGATAATTTTAAGGTCCATCTTCATATGAATCCTCAGACTTTGGAATAACATTTATTTCTAACTACATTTTATTTTGATTAGGTGCCTCAAAAGTTACAAAGTGATGTCAAGTGTAAGTTTTTGTCAGTCACTGTCTTATCGTCAAGCTAATTTGGCTTCATGAGTGATGGGAAAAGTAGTATTGGAAAGTGCTGCAAAACAATGGCTTTGTGGGTGAAACATTTTCTGGGGAAAAATGTAGATAAAGATGGATCACTTTGTTGGCCATGAACAGAATGGCCTGCGCAATCACATGGGAATTTGAAACTTATTCTTACATTTTGTTGTATTTGCAGATTGAGTGTTGAAATGCAAAGTTAGAAATGGGTATGAGAGTACCGACACTGGAGACAATTTGGATGTAACCTATAATCTTACAGAAGTAAACTTGAATCCTAGTTCACAACTTCACATGAAAATGCCTCTTCCCTGGACTACTACAACAATTTACAAACTACGTTGTAAAGTGCTGTTTTATTTCACTACCTATAAAATAACAGTAGTGTTGAATTGCTTTCTTTTTTAGAGACAATTAAACGTTTCTATTATGGTGTCATTAAAAAAGCACACAAATAATATGGATCTTGTCACAAGCAGTTTCTGCTATAAATGCCTTCAGGCTTAGAAAAAGCCACTTAGACAAAATCCTAGCAACCTGGGGCTCTGTACTGCTTTTGCACTGGTAACTCTAATTGCAGACACCACAGAAAATCTACAAACACTATCAAAGCACAGGGCTAACAAACTCTAAAGCAAATCAACTGTATTCCAAATGCTGTGGGGATATTTCATAAAATTAGCACTGGTTCTTTAAAATAAACAGTTTTTAAAAGCTTCCTTATTCATCACTCTTCACTCTCACCTCTAGTCATCGCATAAACCTATGACAAATCCCACCATTCTGTTCTGTCAGTGTTTAGGAGCCATACTTTCTTTGTAAAGGGCTATCATTTCCATTTTATCACCACTGCAGTTGTAACGACATAAGCTTTTATTGCATAGTTTAAAAAAGGAAACCTTTGACTTTTTTAATAAACGGAAGTTAATTATTTAAAAACCAGATTAAACTCAAGGGTGTAAAATAATAGAGCATCTTTGATGCAATCATATTTTAATAGCAAAGAACCAAGTGCGAGCAGCAGCAGCAACAAGCTGAAGTCTCAGCGTGAGATTCGGAAAACATCTTGAAAACCAGGCATGTTTCCCAGACATGCAGTAGCAAACAGAGAAGTGCACAGATCATGTGTCAGGGAACTGCTTATTGGCAGTATCATGCCTGTATATTGAAGCAAGAGCTGTATACAAAGCAACTTTTGTGTTTCTAGTACAACAAACACAATCCCTTGGAACAAGCATAACCTAAAACTGTACTCCAACCTACAGGTTCCACAGTAATTTCATGTGACTGTCGAAGCACTCCAGGATGTTAGTAAATAAATGTAGGAAGTACTGGTACACAAAGAAGTATAATTTTCCAAATTCATAGCAGTCCTTAGCATATAAAAAAATTTGTCACCAAAAAGTTATTACAGATTAATAGAGTAGCAATAATTGTGCGTGCAAATCTTTTTTAGAATGTAAGGTTTGGTCAGACCAAGGATACAGCTGATCTTGACTCAGGGTTTGGCAAGCAAAAATAAGGATAAAAACCTAGAGTTGATGGTGTGTGAACTCTTTAGCTAAAACCCATCCATTTTTGCTTTGCATGATACACCAGGTGTGTCCTCCAATTTTTGTCATTATTGAATTCTCCCATCCTTTCTCCTTTAGCCCTGCACGTAGCAAGCAGGTATAAAATACCTGCGTGAGTGTCCACCTCATGCTTACTAATAATTATACATTTGACATAATCCAAGTAGCATTGCTATCCTTTCATTATTAGTATTCTCCTACTTCACCCTTAAATGTTACATATAATGAATTAAAAAATAGCATCACCACAGGGTACAAAGTGCAGAAGGACAGCAAGATTGACAGAGTACAGTGTCTTACTCTTCTGCTTGAATGGAGTCTGCAGGAGCTACATAATTGCTTGGGATGTAGCCTGTCTTTCCCGTAGCAATGGATCTTGCTTCCCACCAGTCTCCTTCCCTGCAATGAAACATCAATTACCTTTTCCACATATAAACAACACATAATTCCGTAGCACCTGCAACATACTCACAAATGAAAGGCAGGTAAATTTAGGTAACATGTTATTTTAATTATGAAGGCATCTAAAATAGTTTGTGCTGCACCTACATACCTCTCGTGTTGTGAGCAACACAAATGTCTCTTAGTGGAATTTCTTATTTTAAAGATTTAGGGCTTTTCTTTTTTTTAATGTAAAACCAAAATGCTTTATGGCAGAGATGTGTAAATAAACTTCTGAGTTGTCTAGTCTTCATCTGCCTCTCCAGATCAGAGAGCAACTCCAGGTGCAGAGTTTGGGGTGGACAAGTGCATGCCCCCACCTATGCTGCCCCGAAGCGAGTAGCTGTGCCTTGCTGGGGCAGGGAGGGGAAGGAAGTCACCCAACCAAGAAGAGGCCACAGTTGCTACAGTTCTACATCTGCACCCAAACCCTGATCTCAGGCTGAAATTTATTGCCTTAGCAGTATTATGTATTTTAACCCCATGCTTGCTGAATATGGAATGCCTTAAAAAAACAAAAACCAAACCAATCTACTCTTCACTGAAACAGGATATACAGATCTCCAAAAGAACTGAGGATCTAATTATTCCCAACAATCCAGTGAAGTCTGTGAATGAGAAAACTTACGTGTTATTTATTATCTGGAACCGTTCGCCTTTCTTAAATGAAAGGTCATCTGTAGTTCTAGCTTCATAATCATATAAGGCCACAAATACAGTAACACCACCTTAGGAAAAAGAAAAAAAATCCCATATGATATAGCAGTAATGTTGCAACACTTGATTTAAGGACTTGTGTGTGAAATAACTGGTAATTTTTGTCTTGGAAGCAACTAAACACTCTGGGTTGTATCTCATTTTGGAAGCCAGATCAATAATCTGCTCATTTCTTAAGGCAGAGCAATGCCTATAAACAGACATTCTGAAAATATGCTTCCACACCACAAAAGGCCACTAGACACATCACTGGAACTACATTAATAATTACAGCACTTATATACAGAAACCTGCATGACGCATCACCAGCAAAAAAAAACCCCTGTAGCTTCTTTATTAAGCTTGCTTCTTGTTAAGAAATGCAATTCTGGAAGAACCTACACCACCACAATGGTGAACCATCAGCCACTAATCTTCACAGAAGTAAAAGTTCCTGTTGAACTTAGCCATAAATAACTGATGCATTCCCAACTTTTTGAGGTTACACACCAAGACCTATTCAAGGAACTGAACCAGAAATAAAAGTATCCTCTTATGGACAAAGACATTTCTCTGCTTTAGCACTAATGATTTTTTTGATTCCACCAGGTCTCCCCAGCAGTGATGCAGACCCTTGCTGAGGATGATCCATCAGAGAACAAGGACCAAGACAGGTCACATGAGGAACAGCTGCACTCCAGCAACCCTAAGGAATATGCTTTCCCATCCCACTTCTGGTATAGGGCACGCTGTTGAACATGTCCCCCAGACAGGACAGATGTGAGAGAGGTGGATGGTAGGAAGGCTTCTACACTTACCAGCAGGAAACCTTTTTCTATACTTAGAAGAACTAGTCTGTAAAACTGGGCTAAAAGAGGAAGAGGGAAAGGAGAACAGGCTGTTTAAGATGTACAAGCTACTAGCAAAAATAAAGAACTATGCACCATAACTAGGAGAAAGTTAAAATAGAAAACCGCAAATAGACAATTCAGGAAGACTTTTTAAGCCCTAGAAATGCTATTTCTCAGTCTAATGAACATTTAAGAAGCTTAATGATGGTCCAAGCAATAACATATTTTTAAATGTATAATACTGGATCTCTATTATGCACATATATGTACCAGGATATACACTAAAGTCCACCAAGAGAAACATGTTCCATCTAATTTTAGATCTTACGGTTAACATGACAGTGACCAGAAAGGAAGAATACATAATGCAATGGGGATAAGTCTATATGCAATATTCTTTTGCAATGTACACTGTTGTAAGAGCTCCTAATCACCTAAATATTTTCATTTGATTTGGAGTCTTCCTGTGATTACAGTCTCTCAGCAGGCCTCAGCTGGAAATGAATTTACAGTTCCGCTAGGAAAAACAGAACAAAATCCCCACAGGAGGTTAGAGTAATTGAGTTTTTTTTTAAAAAGTGTGATTTATGAACTGAAAATGAATTAAAATATTCCTTAGACGTTAGCAGCTCCTAATTTAAGTTAAAAATCAAAACAGTTCTACAGATTTTTGCCTTTATTACTACATTATTTTGATAACACAAACTGAGATGTGGAGCAAGAAAACTGTGAGGATACAACCATACTCACACAAACAGAAAGCAAGTGTTATGGAAATAAACCATCCCCAGAGAGTTCTTCAGCAGATGAAAACCAGCAATACTCTCAAGTCACAATATCACAAAAGTTTTTAACAGCATATAAAGAAACTGGGAGACTCCATGAGCGTCAAAAAACTTCAGCTACCATAAAACCTCTTCTTATTCTCAGTCACAAGTGTTGTTTTTTCATAGCAAAGAATAATAAAATACTTGAAGAGAACAGCATCAGCACAGAATGATTTGAGCAAAGATACTGTCAAATGATTTTTCAAGTCTCTTGCAGCTGTTTTCTTTGTGAACCACTGTGAGGTGATCTAGTTTAGCTGCTCAAGCTATCTGTAGCCACAAGACTTTCCTAAAAGATTTTCCTTTCATTAGGTCAGTATTCCCATCCTCTAATCTATGACTGGTTTTGGAGAAAAGACTTTACCTTCTTGTTCAGCATGGGGATTACAGAGCACTAGTACTTGCACAGCTTCATGGAAGGCAAGAATAGCAGCCCATTCTTCTGTTTTGATTTTCAGCAATATTCTATTAATTCAAAGCATCTGAAGACAGACCATGTGTAATACAGGAGCAGTGTGACTAACTCAGATTTCTTCTTTTCTGCTCTAGAGGAATAAAAGATGGCTCAACTCTATTCAGCCTCACTACAGGCCACGATGACAACCATATCATCCTCTTGTTCACACATCACTGATCAACTGCGTAAGTACTACTGACACTTACATCCTGTTTGACAAGCCCATCTATTCTCCTCTCTTGTGAAGCAAAGGGTGACAGAATGTGATCCAGTGTTTTACTGGTCACAAACACAAAAAGCTTACAGACAGATGAAGGTTGTCATCTCATTCACTCACAAAAACACCCAATTTCGATTGATCTGAAAAGCAGGACTGAATTTACAAACAATTGTTAGCGCCATTTTATCTACGTATATACTTATTTTTTAATTTAAAATGTGTGGTTTTTTGTGGATAGGCTGATTTTACAGAACGAGGAGGAATAATTTCATATGCAGTATCATTTTATCTAATAGCAAAACAATGGGAGCATTCACACAAATCAGCCTGCCTGCTGATAACTGATTTCACACTGATGAGATATTAGACTCTCTTTTCATGAGAAATCCCTCTTGTTGACTCTGGTTCAAAATATAACATGCTTAACTACCAGCAGGAACAAGAACAGGCAAGAGAACATCCCTTCTGGTCTCTGCTGCAAAGGATTTGTGGTACCCAGTGGGGGGCTACATCCCTGATGTCTGGTTATGCCCACGAGTGCCTGCATGCACTGCTGGAGATTCCTACATGACCAAAGAACCAGATCTAGTAAGACGTTCTTGGAGGAGATGAAATACAATAAACTTTCCTCGGCAGAGCTAACGAATATAAAGAAATGCTGCCCTTATTTAATTTCTGCATATGTTCATCCAAAACAGGGATTCAGAGCTGACTCATAAATGATACAGGCTAGATGTTCATTTCAATTATTTGGCTTTTAATGTATTCCCAAGAAAAGGACTACGAGGTGATCATTACCTGACAATTCATACTTGGTTTCCTGAATTGCTTAATGTCAAGGTCAGAATGCATCTTCACAGATCTCAAATTTCTTGTGTTTAAAAGACTTTAAATGGCACAGTAACACTGCAAATATTTAAGCACAGTAATTGTGCCAACATTAGAGGTTTGTGGGAAAACTAGAAGTAGACTAAAAAGAAATTATTTACTCTATTTTGCGAAGTGTCTGTGCAGAGCTTCTAGAATAAATTAGTCTTTCTTTCTTGTGTCTCTCTCAAAAAAAGAACGAATCACAGCTTCCTCTCAAAAACATCCATCTAAACTGTGAAATCAGCTATGTGGACAAAATCAGTATTTTTGTGTGTTTTAAGATTTTGATACAATGGTGAGTTTATAATATCAAATGTGCATGTTGCTTTAAAATTCTGTATCTTCTATACCTCAGCCAAGAAGGTCTCTGTGTGTTGCAAATTCTATTTTTACATTGCCCATTTTGGTTTAATATGACCACCAACGAGAATTCTGCTCTTTCATTTCACACATATTGTTCCCATAGTAAAGTACACAGAATATAATGCAAATCCTGTTTAGCTTTATAAATTGATTCAATGTTGTATTAATATAACTTCAAAGTAATCAGACTTGAAACCAGTTTAAAATACCAATTTCCTGAATCTGAAGTGTTTTTCATTTTGTACATCTCTCCAGGTTTAAAGCCATTATCCCATATGCATCCCTTCAACAGCTTAGAACTTCTAACAATTTCATCAACTATTGCCATTATTATCTTTAGTAAGTCTTAAATTTCTCTGTGCTGTGATCCTAATTGTCTCACAAATATAAAAAAAAAATTGTCTCACAAAAATAAAAGCCTGAACATCCAACCTCCACGCCCCAGTCACTAGTGAATACAGGCTGAATTATTATCTGAGCAGCAAAGATATTGAAAATCAGGAATCTCTAGAAGACAATTTGTTTTAAATTTGTAATTTATTTCTGTATGGCGAGGTGTCACAGTATTTTTTTTACTATGACTGTGAAGCAGCTATAATAATAAACAATAACAATAGCATCATTTTATGTAACACTCACCTGTTAAAGTACTAGGATATGGACTTGGCACAGCTGAAAATGAAGATGATGCTCCTCCAAAGGGTGTCATTCCTGAAGGCCCTCCAAAAGGAGTCATGGAATGACTATTAAAATTAACTGCTGATCCCTTTATTGACGGTGACTGTGTTGCTTGGCTGGAATCTGATCCATAATGACTGACATGGGAAATAACAGGTTCTGGAGCATTTTCAGTTCTGTATTTCATGGCTGGGCCTTTACCTTCTTTGCTTTTAATGCACCCCATGGTTGCTTCTGTGAGAATGAGAGGGGGAAAAAAAAAAAAAAAAAAAGAGTTCACCTTCATGTTGTGCTTTTTGATAGCTAACACAGAAAATTCCCAAAAAGTTAACCCAAATGCTAATATATTACTGTTAAACTCTGATGAAAAAGTGTTCTGGAATAAAATTGAAACCATTACCAGACCAGGGAAGCCCTAATTATTTTCCCTTACAACTTCACATACTAATAGCACACTTGGATTATTCTTCATCCCAGTTACTTGATGGACTGTAAATGGCAACGAAGAAAAAAAGGGAGAATCAGGCAACAGATGAGGAAAAGACACTGGAGTCTTCTATAGCAGGATGGAGGGTGGAACAGATGTGACAAACCCAGAGTCATTATAGGAAGCAAATCCAAAGCAATTATACAAAGAAAACGAATGGGGCATTCCTGCTTTCTTTTTTAAGCATCTGTGCAATGAAGTCTTGACCAACTGGTGACAACTAACATCTTTAAAGACATAGAGAAGTTTTCATCCACTGCCAGCCCCCCCAATACATCTCACAAACAAACCTCAGATATTCACAGCCACAGGATAGGGTTAAGCTCTAGAGTAACTAAAATTGTGAAAAAATAAGAGCAATTACAATATCCTTAGGGGTTTAGAAACTGAAGCGTGCCCAGACAGGTGACAATTTATATCCCTGATGGCCCAGGACTGCCACCAGCTCCCACTACAGGCAGACAGTGCCAGTGCTGTTTACCGTGGGGACACCTATTACCTGCTGCTGAAGGGAAATCAGAGAGGAGACCTGTCGGCAGCAATTAACACTGACTGAGCCTTAAGAAGTCACCACCTGCCATTTATCAGGTGGTGACAACTGGAAGCAGGCATTTTCTGGCTTACCCCAGCTGGGAAACAAATCAGGAAGAAAACAGCAGTGTCTATTAGATGCAGCACTAGTCTGGTATTAAAATTCCTGCATTATTCCCAGGAGGGGTTTTAAAAATCTACTCTAACTTCAAAAGTAAAACCTCGACAGACACAGGAAATCAACTGCACCACATTTTCTAATGAATCAATTGAAAAAATAAACAGCAGGAGTCTGAAAGCATGAAAACCACATGTTTTGGTAAGTACAGCAACAATTTCATGGATTCCAACTAACAATTAGGGAAACACAGTATTTCCCAATGTGTGTCTAATTATATTTTTTCCTTCTCAATTCCTTCTTACCTTGTTAACTATTAGACAGAAAAATGGAATAAAGTAAATTTTACCACACAAATATGAGAGAAACTAATACCCCCCGTATAACTAACCGTTACAATAATAAAGATACTGTAATTTCCTCAAGAACCATGATTCAGAGTTCCTGAAAAGAACAAGGTCCACAGATAGTGAAACACCCTATAAAATTTACTGCTCAAGAAGTATATTCACCCTGTAATTTCAGCCCCTAATACTGCAACATAATACAATTACTGATGCAGAAACAAGCAGCAACACAGTCAAATAACTGCCCCTTTACAAATCACATTTGAGGTTTTCCACAGAATAATGAATCATCATAAAGCACACCTTTTCAATTATTTTTACTTCTCATACTATTATTGCCAACTTATTAATTGTGAACAAATGTTAACATAGCAAAGCTCAAATATGTGCATAAGAATGCCACGTGCCTAAATACTTTACAAAAGACACCTTACCATCCACAGTAGAAAAGCCAGTTATTAATTCACAATAGAAGTCAAACATCCAGAATCACGTCCTTTTAATTTCTCTACCATTGCAAATAGACACTGTAATCCAAAACACTTTCTTTTGGCCATGTGGCTGCCTATTGTGAATTCTTGTCTTCCTCTGAGGCCTACTTGATTCTTTTTAAAAAACTTGAATCAGTGTTTTCTCCTAGCATTGAATAATACTAGGATCACCTGTACAAAAATGTCTTTTCTAATAGCACTGATTCCTTGCCTTTGGCTGGAAGTTAAGCACACGATTCAAAAGTCCAGCACGCTATTAATGTTAATCAAGTAGACTAAAAGGGAAGCATACAGACATCCATCCAAATGTCCATCACAAATATTTTTCCTTCCTTCTGGCATTTGCCTAACTTGTCGCAGGCTGGTAAGACCTCAAGACAAAAAAACAACAACAACAAAAAAAACCCACCCCCCCCCA
>VZRS01011059.1:539874-570932 GCA_013398055.1 Ifrita kowaldi
AACAACAATTAAAACCCAACAAAAAAAAGCAAACAATTTACCAAGGCCGGTAAAACTGCTGGATTCTGCCCAAGGAATTGCTGATTTGATCAAATGGCTGGTAACTACTATCACCCGTATGTGCTCACCCGCTTAGGCTGTGTCAGCAGCAAGAACTTACTATTGGTACACTTGAGTGTCACAAAGAAAAGCCCTTATTGAAGACCTGAATTCATTCTAGAAAAACAGAATCAGAGTCTCCCTTGTTTCTCCCCTCCCCAGCCACTTCACTGTTAAGGTAATCTTCTTTCAGGGGTTAAAGAGATTAACAACAGAGATTCAATCAGCACTTCAAAGAGAAAGACATTCAGAAATAAGCAGACAAAAATGTAAACTACTTTTATAACTGCATACCCACAAAAAAAAAATTGAGCGAGCAAGCAAGCTCCTTAGCTTTTGAAAGCAAAAAATATAGGTGCGAACTGCAGTAAAATACTGTATATGCATTTGTGAGCAGGAATTAGAGGCATGAGGGGAGGGAAGATGACATAAACAAGGAGCAAGTACGAAAAAAACCCCGACTGCCCATCCTGTGGGGGGAAACCCCCAACGACTTAGTACTGTTTAGTCTTGTAATAAATTACTGGATAAAGAACAAAAAATCCCTAAGCAGCTGGTGTGCAACATTGGATTTGATTATTCTGGTACTGCATTTGTGATCAAAAATGTATGTAACTGAAATAACTTCACAACTATTTTTATCAGCCTTTGCCTGGCCTGCAAAAACATATTAAGGAATACATTTTTGTCATAAAAAGCTAACAGCTCTCGTTCTGACGCACTGAACTCTTTGGAAATAGATTCAGATGGGAAATTCCTGTTTGCACTGCAGAAGTCCATCTATTTAAAGAAATGCTGGCCCAAGGTATGTTATTCACAAGCTACTGATTTCCCATTAGTTAGATCATTATTTTAGACCAGACTGGTGTCTGAGGCAATCTACTTGAGCAACTTCAGCATCTTGTTCTTTCTTTGAAACAAACATTCACCTATTGATTCTGATCACCATGCACACATATTTTGGGTGGGGGAGGGTGGCAGTCAGCTTGCTGGAGATCTATCAGGAAACCACGTTCAGAAAGGCATGGACTACAAGCCCAGCTGTCTTGCTCTGTCTTCTAGATGAAAACAAACCTATGTAAGCATGTTTTCAAGTAGAAACAGAAGCTAAAATGATCAGTGTTAAGACAGCTGAAGGTTAACAGGATGCCCATAGAAATCAACAGAAGAATGAGAGTACTCCAGGAAGTAGGAATCAAATGAGATTTTAGTAGCATCTCACTGGATTTGTGTTTTGGAGAAGTCATATAAAAGGCAACAGTTAATTGTCGTTCAATACTCTGTAAACATCTCAGACAATGAAGAAGACCCTTAATAAACACTCTGACAAGATGAGAGCTCCAAGAAAGTCAATGCTGCCGTCTTATCTTCCCAACTCCTTTTTATAGCAGAGTGCCAGATCACGAGGAAACCTTTGTTCAACAACAACTGAAAAGAGTGACCAGTAAAGTCTTTGTATTGCCTTTTTTTTTTTATGCTTTCCTTTAAGAGTGAGCTACCAGACCAAGAAAAACAAGTTTTTCTTCTAAAGCCATTTTATCTTGGGATACTGACAAATTCCCGCAGGGTGTCTGCAGCCTTGACCATCCAGCCCAGAGAGGTGGGTGTCATAAGGAAACTACTTGTCTATCCACTGTCTTTGCTCCTTTCAGTTGGTAGTTACAGAAGTTACTGCTTAGTTCCTTGGGACACAACACTGTTAGGAATGCTTCAGGAAAGGTCTCCTATTAGCATGAAGGAAGATTAGATAGAGTTTTCATTGGAAGAGGTGATTTCAACTCAGGTGGATACACTGACAGTCTGCTCCAGCCACATACCTTAGAGAAAAGCTGTCTGCAAGCGCCTCTAAACACTGTGTTCCCTTTCCCCTATACTCTACCCATCAGCACCAAGATTTTAAGGGCTAGGTGTTAGCACCTGAAACCCTGAAGACCAAGGGCTGGGAGAGTCTTATGTTTGTTTCACTTGCTGTAATGCATTTGATAACAAAACCCATTCACTGTAAAAAAAACCCCAACAAAACAACCCAACAGACACCCAAGAAAATGGGGCTGTTTCCTTTTGGGGTTAACTGAATACTCTCCTGATCTTGCACTTCTGTTACAATGCAGCATGTCCCAGTTGCATTCTGGAGATCTCATAATGAGGTAAGGCCAGGAGTGACAGTCACATGTAACAGTTTAAATGTGCCACAAAGGGAAAGATTCCCTTTGAAAAGAGGGACTTCCTCTCTTTTCAGCCTCTCATATAACCCAGGTACTAACTAAGAGGCACAGCAAAGAAAAATCACTAAGAGAAGGGCAGTTTGCAACATTTTGATTTCACTCCTTTTGATTACTGAAATTGTTCATACAGCTAAAAAAGAGCACATAAGTGATTTTTCACTACAAAGAATGAGTCAAGTTAGAAGAACAAGCAAATTAAGTCTCCTTCCAGAAGGATAAGGCAAGACTGCAAATATTTTCCCATCTAAAACAAACAAAAATTCCTCCAAATAAAAAATAACTCCCCATGCTACCTAACACAGAAAAATAATTTAATTTGAGGTTCACAAATGGCTAATAAAAAGATGAAAAAAACACTGAAGATTTCCACTGCTACTCTACCTTCACTTCTCAGTGTTAGCATAAAAAATTTAATTGTTTCTGTCAAGAAAAGACATGCCTTCACTTCTGTGAAACAAATGTCTTACAGAAAGGTCTTACAAAAAGGTCTTCTTAACTTTCAACTAAAGTAATGATTTAAAGTTATTAAAATTTCATGCAGTGATAAAGACAGGATATTCTGTGGGAAGTTTGCTAATGGATCCATTAGCTGGCAGCTGTCTATTTGCTCAAACAAGTGTAGAGCTGATTCCACATGTCACCAGAGACACTGAACCTATACTGGCTTTTTGTACACTGGGCAAACAGCATAGAGCATCTGCCAAACAGCTGGTTTCAGCTGGTGGTATTGAAAAATCATTTATTAGATGTGACATAGACTGAAAACAATGAAAACCACTAGTAAAGAGGCTAACAAGCTCTTTGGCCAATATTATAACATCCTGCTAATTCAGTCCATCTTTAACAGGTCACTGCTTTGGTATGAAAACAGGAGTGAGCTTTCTTGTCTACGAAACAACCTGCCTTGTTTGTAAAGGACAGTAAACTAAAGAATTGCCCTGTGTTCTTTGCAGAGTATAAGCAATTTAAAAAAACTATGCAGTTTTTACCATGGGATATAATTTATCTTTTATGAGCTGTCATAAATTGTAGGGTTTGCTTATTTTACCATGAATAATCCATGACATTTCAAAGAATGATGTTCTACTGTATTCAGTTTTATAATTAGCAGTAACATTAGTGTAATGAGACCTTAGAGAGTCTGCATCATTATGCATTTGAAGTGCAACTGACATGACCTTGCAATTAACGATCTAATAAGGAGCAAAAAGTGAAGATAAAGAAGCATTAAAAAAACCCCCACTGAAGGAAGGATTTATGTCACTTGATTTTCAATGTTTACCACACATCTTTATGCAATTCTACACCAAAAATAACTATAAATCAGTACTATTAGACCTCAGCTTGCCCATACACTAAAACTTGTATTTAAAACCATCCTCTTTATTACTAAGGCAATCTTAACTTTTGAATCCTAATGGTTGTACAGACCTAGTCCTTCTTTGATCATGACTATACAAACATATTAAACAAAAAAATCTGGGGTTGCTGTGGCAATGATTTTGATTTCATAGCAGCAGAACAAACCCCAGATTGTTTTCTAATAAACCTACAGCTAGCAAACAGTGTAGCAAACAGAGGATTCTGTACAGAGAAAAAATAATGAGTATAAAAATGTTTTTTAGGTGGACATTTTGTATTTCGGAGTCACAAGCTATTGGAAATATTACATATTTCTACTCTGGTTCATGTTTTTTACAGGACTCAAAATTTTAAATTTGCTTTAAATTAATGATTACTGATCGTTCTACTGGAGGAGCCAGTTAACTGGCTTGCAAGATCACAACAACCGTGCTCTGAAGTAGTACCAGATTCCAAAATGCTACCTGAAAAATTAGGATAAGAAGAAATTGCTAAAAGAATAAAGGTCTTTCAACTCTTCATGTCCTTTCTTGATTTCCTGTTTTTTTTTTTTTTTTTTTTTGAACAGAAGAAGTTCGATGGAAGTTTGTTTCCTCTGAGATTTGAATAGCTTAGACATGGGAGATTTGCTCAGATGTATCAGACTTTGAACATCGTATCTGTACAGGAGTCTTAAGGATTTACAGCTTTCCCATTTGGATCATCCCAGACAAAGGCTTCTCTGCTGAAGAAACACCTACTGTCCTTGTTGGAGCAGGTAGAAGATGGAATTGCCCCAGAAGGAGGTGCAACTCTCGTATCAGTGCACAACAGGCCCTAACAATCCAACTGCAAGGTCCCACTGGATGCCAGATTACAAAGTTGAAGGAAAAATTGACTATGGCAAC
Source organism: Ifrita kowaldi (assembly GCA_013398055.1). Lineage (NCBI taxonomy): Eukaryota > Metazoa > Chordata > Aves > Passeriformes > Cinclosomatidae > Ifrita > Ifrita kowaldi. Next base: position 544,448 of record VZRS01011059.1, read on the forward strand.
CAAAAGTTCTAAAAACAAACGTGGAATTAAGGACTATCAGTGAGGAAAAGTTAGGAGACGTGAACACTTATATTTTCCCTCTCAGTTACATTCTTCCTTTCATCTGAGCCAAACATGTACGATCTCCTCCCACTCACTCTGTACCTGGACAGCTGAATCTGTTAAGTTAAAGATTTATGTACCTTTAAAGTGTCTTTCACTTTAAAGACAGGCAAAGGCTCTAGGAGCATACTGGAGACAATGACCATGTCATGGATGATATGCAGCTGGCTCTGCAAAACATACTCATAAATTACTGCTTATTTATAGTCAGAGTTTAACCTACATTATCTAGGATAGTAGGTTTTCTTCGACCAGATGTTATATGCAAGAAAAGGTGGCTTTTCCAATCAGACTAGGGAGTGCCAAGAATGACAGACTAGAGGTGGAAGAAAGCAAGCCTACTGTAATTTTAAACATGTTTCTAGTCAAAGACCACCTAGTTCATTATTCTGTCTTCAACAGTGGCCTTTCCCTCTAACCAGGAGTTCTACCTTCACCACAGGTCTGAACTGTAACAAAAAATAAGGCTGTCTCTTTTTATAAAGAGCCATCAGCAGGAGATGCCTTGGAACATGAGAAGCAGGATGAATGAAGACTGCTCTGACCTCCACCAATCTGTATCTCAGAAATTCCACTCAGATAAAGATTAATTTTCTTCAGCTACCTGAAGAAAACTCCAACAGGTATGTCCCAGCTTATAAATTTAAACTAATGTACTTATGTTGATGCAACATCTGCACAGGATTTGCATTCCAGTATGTCTTCACTTGAATTGTTTTACACTTACTGGTTTAAGTCAGAATAATCTTATCCAAGAAAATAAAGTAGTTATTACTATAATGGCATTGACTTAAACGTTGCAAACATTCTGATCTAGACAAGACTTAGGAAAACCCACAGGGGGTGAGTGTCACAGCCAAGATCAGAACTAAGATCTTGCAAGTGCAACTGTAGTGGCCTGACTTTTAGTCTGATACACCAGTACAAGGCTTCCTCATCCAAACTGCTCCAGCATCTGAAAAAGCACAGTCCCACCCACCATCAACCTCCTTGTCTTCCAGCTGCTCACATGAGCAATCTCCACTTCAGCTGGATGCTGCCTAACTTGTGTGCAAGACAATGGAAAGCACAAAAGAAAGAAGTTGCTGGGTGGGGAAAAACCCCAAGCAAACAAAAAAAAAAACCTAACGCCCCAAACCCACCTGCAGCAGGCACAGAGGCTAGCTGGGGGTACCTCACTGACATCCAGAGGGAGCTGCTTCTAACTTCCAAAGCAGAGAAGAGAAAATATGTCAAACTTAAAGAGTTAAAAAAAATTTTTGAAACCCCTACCCACTGCTTAATAGAGCTTCTATATAAAGAAAGTTTGTTTTCAGGATGTATTCTGAATTTTGAGTGAAGTCAACATACCTTTCACGTTCAGAAAGGGTGAAAAATAATTTCTGCTTTTCAACATCCAACCAAAAACCTGCTGACAAACCTAAGGCAGATGATGCAAAGTAACATAACACTGATGTATTAATTTTCTTTATTCCAGCAGTCAAGATCACGAGGGAGATATTAACTAAAACATCAGAATTGTGAAAGTAGTTTTATGTGATGAGGCATATAATACATATACATAAGACTATTTTTAAAATGTAGAGTTACAATGTCTAGCCATACAATTTCAAGCCCTTACCACACAAAGACATTTTCTCTGACAACAAATGATACCACAGACAAGACAACCAATATATTGTCTAGACAATATTACTGTTGCTCCATTGTCTTGAACATTTAAGTACATAGTCAATAAGTAAATGCAGAAAAGGACAATTCTGCTGGCGTAGATAGCCATTTATAGCGCAAAGGCTATTTTCATTAATTTGCAAATAATTACAAGTATCTTAAAAGCTAAAAGTCTGGCATGTTTCCAAAAGATTGTTTCAGATACTAAGGCAAGTCATACCTTGTCAAAGATATCTAGGATATTTCAGACAGGATGTAGGAATCAGTTTATAAATAGAAATATTTTGTTTTCATTGAATTCTATTTAGAAAACAACAAACCTATGCCTGGTATCATAGACCCTTTTCATACACTCAGTTTTCAGCCATTCTATTTAAGTATATTGAATGTAAAAAGAAGTATCCAAGAGTTATTTATGAAGCCACTTTTAAATTTTGTTTACTAAAGTAAACTAACATTGCTTTCCAGGTCTCACAGCATGAAGCATGCAAAACACCTTCCCAAGACACATCTGCCTTACAGAAAAAGTGACATAAAACTTCATGGTAGAAGAACAAATTGCAGCATTTTTGTTCTGAAAAGATAATTTAAGAAGCAATTTCTTTCAGTGTTCAACTGTGAACTACATATGAAAAATGGACTACAACACTTGCAAGCTCCCAGAAACTCAGAGATACTGAAATTCTTATGAATCATTTTCATCTTCTCAGCTGGGCATATTTTAAGATGACAGAAGAATTCAGTATTAGCAAGAATCCTCTTGCAAATTCAACTTAGAAATATAAAGGAAAGGAACAGTTGCAGCAACCTAAAGAGATGAATCAGTGAAAGACCAATCCACCCAAATTATACCACAAGGTCACGAATAAGGAATATCGTGGAACTTAAGACATTATTTATTTGCTGTGTGTTTGATACACTGTACTTTATATTTGCACATTCCTGCTTTGCAGACATGAATTTCCCATCTACTCTTTGCCAAACTTCACCCTAAGCTGAAAGTAAATTGTTCTTTATTCTCAATGCTATTTTATCCTGATATACTTGACATGATTACCATGTTAAGAAAAATCAGTAATTAAAGTATTTAAGTCCAGTTACTGACAAAATTTTGCAGCTCATTTATTCAAGGACCATATACCCAGACCTCCTGCAACAATTAGCTCTTTGCTGAACAACAGGATTTCAAGAAGACAGCTGGAAAATATCAACCTTTGGACTAACACAAAAAGTGAAAGTATGTATAAACAATTACAAACACACATGTACCTCGTTCTTCATTAATCAATAGCTTGTGTTTTTCCTTTGTACATAAAAAAAGTGAAAAGTACAATTAAATTGTAAAGAAATTCAAAATTAAACAAACAAACAAGAAAGATGATACCTGCTAAATAACACCCTTATGAAAAGGAAGGCTGGACGATGTTTTAACTACACAAGAATTATTACCCTCATAGCTATCATTACTGTAGTTCTATTGTTTCCCTACTGACATATATAACAGTGTTCATAGGCAAGAAGACCAGGATAAATTATCTTAATTAGCTTGTCAGGCATCTTGCACAATAGAGGCCATAGGGCTGCCCTAAATTAATTTTTCCTTTTATGGTCTTGAATGTACACACATGCTCAAACGCATTTGTAGTGACTGTTATGGAAAGTTCACCCACAGTCTGGACAAGTCCTAATTTGAAATTTTGAACACAGTAACCACTAAAAGCACATGCCTCGCATCCCATCTGAATTTAATGCCAACATCCAGAAAACATCTCTGCCTTGGAGCCTTACCACTACCCTGCTCCTGTTTCCAGTGTAAGAAAGATCACAGCTATCTTGGACCTTCCCTTTGACAAGACTCATGCACTCTACTAGACTCCAGTCTATTAAGTGGCTCTTCAGTCACTCAATCACCTCATCTTCTCCAAGATCTCTCAGTTTTTTCAGAACCTCCCATTAACAGTGATCACTAGGACGAGACATGGCATTCAAGGCAGGGGATATTCCTTAATCCTGCTTTCATATAATCACAGAATGTTTTGGACTGGAAAGGATCTTCAAAGATCACCTAGTTCCAGACCACATGACCTTGAGCAGGGGTATCTTTCAGGTTGCGCAGGGCACCATGCAACCTGGCCATGAACCCTTCCAGAGGTGGGGCATCCACAACAACTCTGAGCAATTTGTTAGTGTCTCACCACCCTCATCCTCCAAGACTTCTCACTCATATCTGGTATCATGCTACTGTCTTTCAGTTTAAAACCTTGGTCTGTCACTACAGACTCTGGTAAAAGCCTCCCTCCATGCTTCTTACATGCTCCATTTATACACTCAAAGTCCACAATAACTCTTCCTGAAGCCATTTCTTCTCCAGACGGAACAATCTGAACTCTCTCAGCCTGTCCTCATAGCAGAGGTGCCCCAGCCCTCTGAACATCTTCGCGGTCTCCTCTGGATCTGCATCAACTCTTTTTACACTGTTCTTATGTTCGGGACCCCAGAGCTGGATGCAGCACTCCAGGTGGGGTCTCACCAGGGCAGAATCACTTCCCCTGACCTAGTGGCCACTATTCTTCTGATGCTGCCAAGGATATGGTCATCTCACGTCCAATTTTTCATCCACCAATATCTATGTTCTTCTTTGCAGGGCAATTAATTCCTCCAGTCTCTGTTGCTACTGGGGATTTCCCTGATCCAGGAGCAGGATCTTGCACTTGACCTTGTGGAAAATCATAATGATCCCTGGGCCCACTTGAGATCTTTAGTATTTATTTGGACAGCAGCCTTAGGATTCTTAGGTCTTTTTCAGCATTGCTCTTGAACAGAAATGTCCACACCCTGACAGCATGGTGCATATCCCTCTTGCTAAAAGTACAACAATAATTTTTCTGTATTAAACAGGTGTGACTCTCAGTTAATCCAGATAACTCCAATCCAGGAGCTGTGTGACAAATTTGGAAAAAAATTATTCAAAAGTCTCTCACTCATCTGAAAGCAGAGACAACAGGGCACAGTAAGAGTCTCACCATTACCCTACCCAGCGTTCCTTACGATTATCTCCAACACTCCATCGCCTTGTTCATCATCTGCCCTGCAAGCACCTGGCACTGTGTTTTGCAATGTGTATGGATCTCAGCTATGCAGAGCTCTACCTTTCAAGTTCATCTGCTTCTGCAGGATGAAGACATTTCTGCTGCACCTCAGCAAGCGCACGGCCACAGGAAAGCACTCACATTCTTCCTGTCTTTGTAAGCAGGACCGGCTTATTTGTAGGTTACAGCCACTTGTCCTAAACAAGGGTCGGTTCCTGCAAAGTAGGTGTATCCTCTGTCTCCAACAGGAAAGTTTTGTTCCAAGTGTGGGCATTTCACTAGTGATTTCATGAACTTGCTACTGACAAAAAAAGAGTATTAGTTCTTTGCTTTCTAAAACTAGGGTACTACCTTCCCTTACATTCATGTTGCTTCATTTGCTTACGGGATCAAAATACTCAACCCTTTCCAGCTCCAGACTAGCAATTAAGAGTGACTTGTACCAGGTGCACCAAGCCTGCAATGATGGCCTGTAACGTGAAACCACATAGCGTTTGTGTGCTATTCCTCGGTCACTTTTGTTTCAACTCACCTTCTGCTGATTTTCCCTCTACCACTTAAAATCACTGAAAGGGCTTTAAACACAGTGCATAAAAGCATTTCTGCAAAAGATCTCAAAGACAAACTTTTCCTGAGGGTCTTCTTATTTGATGGAGTGAAACAAAGGGAAACCATATTAGTATTTCCTGTGATGGGTAGCTTTATCAACATCCAGCTCAAAAAAAAAAAAAAAAGTTGAAGTCTTCAAACATCTTCTACGGAAATTTTATTTTAGAGATGACATCAATTTTCTGTTTCTCTTTTTAAAAGGTTTTCCATATTAGTCAATGGGCCTTCCCTCTAATTTAGCCAACAACATGTAAAATACATCATCAGTCACTACTCCCTGAACATGAGCAAAGTGAACACAACAGATAACTTCGGTAAGTTTTAGCCATGGTACAGGATACCAAATAAAACAGTAATAGATGAGAGAAGGGTGAGTAAAGGAGAGTGAAGGGATGCTGGAATAACAACTAGAGGGCTGTAAGTTATCTTTAAAAGAGGAACAGACCACTAATAATCAAAGAGCAGCAGAAAATAGTTTTGACACATTTCATGTAGGTAAATACTGTTCACTCCCAAAAGGGTACACCACAGCACAAAGACACCCTTCAGTTTTTATTGACCAGTTCAGGCAATGCTCTTCTAAATCGGTAAGTAAAGCCTTGGCCATTTTGTGTTCTCAATCACTCTGGTACCTTGTTTTAGCAAGACACAATGCACGTTTAAGGATTCTCTTCAGGCTAAGTAACTGCTGTTTAGTAACAAATTTTCTTGTTCCTAACCAGTAAGCAGGGCTTTTAGCAAGATTCTTTTCACTCCAGAAGTATTGCCAAAAGGAAGGACAATTTCCATTTCAATTAAACGTTAAATTGAAGGGTGGAGGGAAGATGTTAGGGATTTAGCAGAAGCATGCACATCAAACAACTTACTCCTCACTAACCTACATGAGTTTTTAAAATTTTGGTCACAGGTCAGAAGGATTTCAGTCATGAGTAATAGGGAAACAACAAATTTACATTATTTGAAAAGAACTACTGTTGCCTGATAGAGATACTTCAATGACAGACTGCTGATCTTCAAAAATAAGCAGCATGATTAAAACAGCTTAAATGAAAACTGCCTTGCTGCAGATTTGACAGTCTCTGACTGAAAATTTCAATAAATCCAAGTATTTAATGAAAACGAAATAAAAAATGCAAGCATTTAAAATAATTCCATTTTATCATGTCACCATAAAACAAGAAAAAGGAAAAAGTCTTGTCATTATTCTATGTCTCTCCTGGAAGGTGGAGGAGACGTATTTTAAGTCCTTTTATGTAGTTTTCTTACTCATTTCAGTGTTTTGGTTCTTCTTATACTGATGGTTTAGAGATATGTAAAAACTTGTATTTCTCACTTCTCATAAGTTCAAATAGGAAGATGTATCTGAGAGAAAGTTACATGTCATCCCTATCCAGCAGAAATGGGATTTCTTTGCTAAGCTCCTAAACGTCCAAAATTCTTTCGGTCCTTACCAGCTTTATAAACTTAATACTTCCAAATGTCATCTTTCCAGCAATGCATGAAAGCAGAAAGCAATGCAATACTATCATTCCACAGGTTAGCTTAAAGAATCAATTTTGCATATTTTTGAACACTGTCTTTTAGACTAAACACAAAATGAATCTGCTGAAAAATGGGCTCAGCTGTTTGGAGCAATCTGTGTGCGGATTGCTTGCCAGAACCTACTGCTATTCACAAAGAGTACTGCTAAGAGGGATAACCGAGCCTGAGCAGAATTAGAGGTAAATACCTGTACCTGTAGCCACAAAGGAATGGCACAGTTCACTGGTGACTGCTCTAAGGTAAGATCTGCACAATGCAACACTAAACCCCAAATACACAGTAAGAAGAAAGGAGAAATACACAGAAGGGAGTTACTCCTTTGGAACTGTCTACCCGGAAGCAGTAGGTAGCACTCCATATTTCTACCAAGTACTGGCTGCAACTCAACAGGAAGAAGCTATATTGTCCCCAAGCAAAGTCCTATTCGACATCAAATGGAGAGCTCAGCAATTGCTTCTTATCACACAAGCTGACAGGTTTGCATTTTTTGCTCATATAACACCCAGCATTAAACTGCCAGGCTAGGAATGGGGAGAATTATCCAGCCACTCCCAACCGGTAGAGATTAATGGGGTTTTTTACGTCCCCTCTTTGAAGGAAGGTTTTTTTTTCTAAAAGTGCCTGGCAATTTCTATTTGATAAATTCTCCACTAGTACTAAGGGCTGGTGATGTGTTTTACCTGCCCTCATATCTTTCCATAGCCTGACATAGCTATTACTTCTGACTTTTGCTATTTTTGCTAAGAGAGTTGAGAACTGCTTTACGTCCTTGTCAGTACAAGTAACAAGCCCATACAATATCTGTACAACATCCAGTTCTCCCAGTAAGGAACCCAAATAACCTTTCAGGTCCAAGTTTCCAACCACTGATTTCCTCCCTAAGCTCCTAGTGAGGAACTGGTCCCCCCACCATGATTGTATCTGGTGGAGTAAAATGTTCAAAGGATATAGTTTTCTATTATATACATAACCTCAAATGTTATTGTGAGTTATTTTGTAACCCCAAACTACTTTTCTAGAATGTTCAGGCTGAAGAAGGAACTAGAAAAAAAAAATACTAATTTCAATACAAAAAAAACCCTGACAGAACCTGACAGAACTCTACCATCCTCGATATATAACTGAACATAAGTATAATAAATGGTATAGAAAAATAGAAGTGGTACAATAGCAATGGGATTGTAGTAATATCTTATTTTTGATTCAAGTATTAGAACGGAATCTGATGGCAGGACTTGATCAGTGTAAGTTGCCACAAATCATGACATAAAAAGCAGAGTTTCCAAAAGGAAGAAAAAAAGAAAAGAATAGGAGATTGCCTGTGACAGGAATAAAGACCTATAAACAGGAAAAATTAAGGGGTGGGGAGGGGGTTGTGTGTATCTGAGCATGTAACAGCATGAAAAGTACTTTAAAAGGATATAAGTCATTCCAAGTGTCTGTTCCAGACAAACAAAAAAGGTATCTGCACTGCCTACCTTTTGTACCTGAAAATTTGAAGGCTGGATCACCTCACAGAGATGTTGTTTGAAACCATTGTAGAGACACAGGCTCCTGCAGAGGAGCAGTGATTTTAAGGACACTGAAATATTTTGTTTTAAATTCCTAACATTTAGCAGAAAGTCTAGAGCAGAAAGACATCTTTCTGACAACAAGGACTAGCATAATGAGAAGAGCAGGGCACATAACCCTGTTGTCATCCCCTCACCCCAGCAAACAAATCGGTTGTCAGGAAGAGCCAGATAGCCTGGCAGAGTTAGATACTTAGAAATTAAGCAATGTGAATATATCCTACTTGTTAACTTTCAAACCTGCTGTAAAGGCAGAGCAGCTCCAAACAACACAAAATATGAAACAGGCTAAAGAGTGCTGATTTTAAATCTCTGAAACACAATTCATGGAAGAAAACAAAAGACTTCTACTCAACTGCTGTGCCAGTCAAGCTAGTGGCCTTTTAAAATAATTCCCTAGTTTAAACTAATGACATTTATATTCGGTAATGGACTTCAGGTGGAATTCATCATCCAAATTTAGACATCCATCCGGGGGTGAGATGAATCATGCAGTGAAAGTGCTTATTTCTCTCTACTGACTATAACAGGAGCCTACAGAACCAGCTCATGTATAGGCAGCCAAAGATGGCATTCACCAACCTGTCTCCTGACAGCTAACGCACAAGCTTAAGTGGCATGGCATGCCTAATGGTCATTTTCTTCCACTGACTCAAAAAATCAGGCTAGAAAAGTTGTCTTTCAACAGGATGAGAGCAGCACTGCCACAAATTAGCAACTGGAACTAGCTTAAGCTGTATGTAAATATTAGCACTCATTATTTCCCCCCCCCCGCACAACAGATAGATGTCTGTTCATGGAAGAATAAGCACACCTTTCAAATAAAACCACACATACTTCTGACATCTTTGTACAAATCTTGACATCTTTGAATATGAAATAAATATTTTAAAATAATGCAACCACATAAGGAAAGCTATCAAGAAGTTCACATCTTCAGAAAAAGATGTGTAACTGGATGAAAATACTTTACAAAGTCTACTAATTCCTTAACCTCAGCCTAAACTTCAAAAATATTTCTACAGAAAGCAGGAACTAAGGATTCAATAATCAGTGACACAGTAAAGTATACTACTAAATCAAAATAATCTGTTATGATAGAACCAAACAGTTAAAACCTATTATTTGCAGAGCTGTCACCTTCACAAAAGGAACAGGGCAGCTATACGAAATAGCAGTCTCTTGTTTCAAATAGTGTGAAGAGTCTCAAACAGAATATTGCTGTCCAACACAATATTACTTCTGAATTTACAAGTAGAGAGGCCTCTTGATTATTTCAGTAGTCATTAGAGACAGAGAGAAGTATATTTTTATCAATAAGCATGTCTGGAGGAGGAAGTGCAATACAAAATCACCGCAAAGGAGTCAGAAGGGAAAGCAGAAATAATCTGCCTACATTCAGCCCAGGCCATGCATTTGTTCGACCGATACACACGCAAAACCACCTCCTCCTTAGAACATCCATTACATGACCAAAATGTACTATGCACCAGTAAGAGGATAAAGTCTTATGAAATTAAGCCGTTGACTGACACATACCTGCAGTCCTATCCCTGGTCTGAACACAATTGGATTTCATATTTTGGAGATTTTATATTTTGGTGGCATGCACCACGTCTCACAAAGAAAAGAATATGTAACCAGTGGCCCTAAAACATCCCTTAAATATCTCAGCATCCCAGTGTGGGCCAAAGTTTGAGTGCTACTGCTAGAAAGAATTATGGAAAACTGGTAACAGAGAAATAAAAATAAAAAAGGGGCTGGTTTTGAAACAAAGTAATGGCTGTACTTAGCAAGATCCAGAGGTCCATGTCCGTTCCAATATTCTCTCACTAACAGCAGCCAAGAGAGAAGCATGTAAGAATACAATAAATACACAGCAATGCTTCCCCAGAATATTCCTTGATCCCCCAACAGTTTGCAGAAGCAGGATTTCCTGAACAAGAATAGGTAGGTATTTGATGATTCTTCCACGAAACAGCAGTTTCCCCTCTGATGTAATGTTTAGACTCCTTAAATTCCTGGGGCAAGAAATTCTATAGCTTAATTACACGTTCTGTTGGGAACCACCACCTTTTGTCTGTTTGCAATTCATCAGCTGCTATTTTCATTAGATACCTCTTAGTGTGTGTGCACTAAAAAAAGACAGTGAATAAACACCCCCTATTTTTGCCCCGTTGGTTGCCAAACACTTAACAGGATTCTGTCACACCACTTTTTGGTCACCTTTTCTACCTTAACAAATTCATGCTGCTCCGCTTACAGAAATTGTTCCGTATTTCACATTTTCTCTTCCTTAAAACTTCAACTACGTTCTCCTTGCGGTGATGACAGGGATAAGTGTAAGCAGGGCAAAACTGCGTAAGATGATTAAATTTCTTAAAAGTTATAATCATTATTCTCCCTTTCTTTCCCAACCATTTCTAGTGGCAGTAGTCAGCTTTGAGCTCATCGTTTTAGATGAGAAAGCAGGCTTGTTCTCCCCAACTCCAAACAGAACACATGAAGCAATTTATGAGAAATTTCATCTGCCATTTTAATGTCTGGTTGCTGAGCAATGTTGAGTCCCTGTGTAATGCTAGGGTCTGCCTTTGCATCTGCTACCCAACAGTAAAGTCCATGAGCTCACTTTTCTTCTATACACCTTATTAACTTGAACATGCTCTGTTAACACAACCCTGGAGAATTGTTACCTGAAGCCCCTCTCTACTCTATTTATTTCAACTCTTCCTCTTATATTTTAGTCATTAATTTAGCCACATAAAATCCTTTCCCCCTATCCTGTGGCTGCTTCGTTTCTTCAAAACTCTTTTCTTCAAAACTCTTTGGTCCTAGTCACATGCTTGTTGGACATTCAAGGAAACTGCTTCTGTCAGATCTTTATTCATGTACTTGCCTTCAAAAAACCCCCAGCGAGTTTGCAAAACATGACATCCCTTCACTGCAGGCTCTTAACTCTTCCTCAACACATCATGTTTATCCACGTTATTTTCATTATTATTATTTTGACTGATTTACTTGGAACAGATGTCAGGCTTAGTAATCTGTAGTTCCCCAGATCTGTCTGGAAGCCTTTTTTTAAAATAGTGTCACACACAGATTAGGACACTACAGATCACACACACATGAATTTATATCTTAGCTAAAGCTGTCTTAGGCGTTGTATTTGTTGCTCACTGTCTACAGTACAATGATGCTCGCTTGCTTGCTGTTTGGAAAGCTGTACTTCTAAGTGCAAAGCAGGCCTCTCTAAAGACATGGAAGTGGCTTTCATTTTTTCCACAGAAGGTTTAAGCATTATCTTTAGAAAGATCAGTACATGATAAAGATTTACTGTAACAGTAATACTACAAACATTTGATTGCATCAAAAAGCCTCTCTTATCTTTCCAGTCTGTAAATAATACTTCCATAAATATATGCTCCTGTGCAGCAGTAGCCATTCAACTATGTAATAGCTGTCCTAATTACCAGAAAACACAAACGAGCTTGTGAAGACACAGTTATTCATTTGCAAATGAGACAGCATTCAAAGAGAAGTAAAACTTTTAAAATCTTTCTGGAATTGAGAACTTCTGTAGAAATTACAACCGATAAGCAGGCAACTTGAGATATGGACTAAAACAATGTGCACAAGTATTTTTAGGCTCACCGATTGTGTGAAGTTGCAGTTTTCTAACAAAGTTTTTAAGTGCCGTCTCAGTTTCAGGTTTAAATTCACACAATTTTTCTTCAACATAGTGCCGACTTCCAACTCTTTTAACTCACAAGTCCGAAGACAAAGAGTTGAAAATTAGTCTTACAAACGGATCAAGTGCTTTTCTGTGGTGCAGGCACAAGTGCTAGGTTGATTGTGACTGTATTTCTACTGGCAGGATGTTAAGGTTAAACATAACAATGTGTTTAAACCCATATGCAACTGCTTCAGCTCCTTTTTCACCTCTGTATTTTGCATGAGTCTAATAGAAGTTTGTAGTTCTAATACCAACAGAAGAGCAGCACAGATTCATCAATTCAGTATGTTTAAGTCAAATGGAGGGAGAAAATAAAAAAAAACCCATTCTCAAGATTGGTAAAAAGACCATTGGAGCAAGCGTAGTGTTCACATCCTACGTTTTCACAGCATTAAGAAGAAAAAAAACCACCCTGATTATAGATGTTGAAAAAACACCTTTCCAAATATGAGATGAAAACATTTCCTTGTCATAAAGCCTCTGGTACTGCTCAGTCTTCCGGGCAGCAGGAAAGTTAGCAGTAGCCTCACTGCCGCTGCTGCAGGAGTGAGAGGACACAGCTGACAATAAAGCCATACTCAGCCTTGATATTAATAGCAGAAAGCTAAGACAAGCAAGAGAACAATGCACTTGCAAAGAGTTTTCTCCCCTCTTCCCAAACTGGCATAAGAAAGCTGGGAGGAACAAACAAGTTTGTCCGCGAAAACAAACAAAAATATTCTGCCTTTCAGCACCTGTATTTTGTTTCATTTCAAATGCCATACTTATTGTTTTGGCCCTCTTAAATCATTTAATGAAAATCACAGAACAGCTGAAACTGGAAGGGACATCTGGAGGATGCCTACCCCAACCCCCCTGCTCAAAGCATGTCAATGACAGCAAGTTGCTCAGGGCTGTGTCCAGCTGGGTTTTGAGTTATTGCCAAGGATGGAGAATCCACAACATTTTTTGGACCACCTGTTTCAGCAATCTATCACCCTTACCATAAAAAAAACCCCTCCTTCTATTTCCTCATGTTTAAATGGAATTTCCTGTATTAAAATTTGTGCCCATTACTTTGTGCTATCAGTGGAAACTACTGAGAGCAGCCTGGCTCTGGCCCCTTTATTCCACCCCATTAGGTTATTTACACACACAGGGTGCTCCCGAGCATTCTCCTCTCCAGGCCGAGCAATCCTAGCTTTCTCAGCTTCTCCTCATAAGAGAAATTCTCCACACCCTTAGTCATCTTAGTGGCCCTTTGTTGGACCCTCTCCAGTATGGCCATGTCTCTCTTGTACTGGGGGGCCCAGCAGCACACAGCACTCGAAGTGGGGCCTTACCAGTACAGAGCAGGGGGAAAGGATCATCACCTTGATCTGCTGGTAACTTTTCCTAATGCATCCAGAACACTTCTGACCTTCTTTGTTGCAAGGGTACATTGATGGCTCACACACACCTTTCCCACCAGGATCCCTGTGTCCTTTTCTGCACTTTCTTTTCAGCTGATTGGACCCTACCACATACTGGAGCCTGGAGTTGCTCCTCCCCAGGATCACTGAATTTCCTTTTACTGAACTTCTGGAGGTTCCCATCAGACAATTCCTCTGTCGATGTCCCTCTGGATGTCAGCACAACCCTCTTTCACCTATCAACTCATCCTACAAGTTTGCTAAGGGTGCACCTCTGTGTGACCACCAGGTCAGTAACAAAGGTGTCAAACAGGACTGGCTCTGGTACTGAGCCCCCGGGGTACACTGCTAGTGACTGGCCACCAGCTTTTCAGCCACTTGTGACATTGTGCCACTGATGCCAACCCTTTGAGCCCGTCAGGTCAGACAGTTTCCAGTCGCTTTCACTGTTCACCCACCTGGCATGCACTTCATTGGTTTGTTCATAAGGATGCTACGAGAGACCGCACTGAAAACCTCACTGAAGGCAAGATAAACAATGTTCACTGCTCTGCTCTCATCTACCCAGCCAATCTCATCACACAAGGTGGTTAAACATGATTTCTTCTCCATGCTATGTTGACAGATCCAAATCAACGTCTTGTCTTTCACTTTTGAAAGTTATTCTAGCGTCTGTTCTTCATCTTCTCCAATCTAAGCTTATGTTTTGGTCTTTTTCTTTGCATGTCTACAATACACTTACTAATAGTTGCACATCTACTAATGGAGATGTCCCTAAAACAACTAACAATCTCACAGCACTGCTTAACAAACTACTTATTCCAGCCAGGCACCGAAATAACAATGCTTCTTTTTTTCTCCACAAATGTATGTAAGCTAGTAGCAATGTTGTTGCAGCTGTAATGGCCTAATGACCTCAGAGAAGCAAGGAAAACACCCTCCTCCCTGCCCCAAATATACTCACTACTTACCACCATGCCCCTAAGAAATTTTCTCTCCTTTAAACAGAGTATTTTGTTAACAGCATCCTTTCTACACATTTAGGATAATAACCATATTTTGTCAGGTTTTTGACAGAAATAACTTCTTTTCTCAGATTTTCTGGCCTCCCTGAAACAGAAACATCAGAAATTCAGGAAGCATCTTCTCCTTGTTTTTTTCTTAACTTTTTTCACCTTCTCTCTTCCCTTCAGAAATGCAGTGGAGAAATATCAGGCCCCAACCTGTGCTTAGAAAAGGTCCATCCTTACACTATCAGGGATCAACGAACGCACAGCACCAAACCCTCTGCACTCAAGTGATGGTGTACTCAGAAGGTAAGCAGCCTTTCAACCTCCACTAAAACTAAAAACACATCAAAAAATTTTGGCCAGCAAAGAAGTGATGCAATTTTCATAAATTCTGTCCACTTTTAAACAATTCCAGGTAATGGAGAATCCAGTAGCTGGCTTGGCTAAATGGCAGCTCAGCTCTGTAAGCACTACAGTAATGACAGGCTACAGTTGTGGTTTTACACTGTATTATACATCCAACTAAGTGTTTCAAACACACGCTGTGGCATTAAATGGAACTGGAAGAGCAGATTACAACATGAATCCTGTATTCTTTCACCAATTTAGTGAGGTACTGCCAAAAAGGAGCCCATTTTAAAAGCCGTGTTGTATGTTTGGCCAGGACACGTCTGCTATAGTTCCGACAGACCATGGACAATTGTCTGACAACCACTTCTGGGGTACTAATGCTCTCTGCAGCCCAGTGATTGACTAAAATATTTTAAACAAGTTTTGACATAATCCCAATCAGCTTATAACAATTTTCAAGCAGCTGATGCTCTGGGCCAATGCTAGTTGACAGCACTCATTTAAAAACTCTTTCACACCCCTACAAAGTTAAATCAACTTGGCACTCTCTCTGGTAGGCAATTGTCTCCTTAAAGTATGAGCACTATTCATCCAAGTGAATTGCTGCATTAAGGGGGCAGTTGGCTGGCATGGGGAGGACCGGACTGACTGACAATGCGCCTTAGTCACAAAGAAGTTGCAGCAAGAGTTTCTAAAAACCAAAAAGCAGTTAGGACCATGAACAGATGAAGCAGGCTGAAGACACAAAAGTACAGGATGTGTCCAGGAAGATGCCGGTGCTTCAATAAGCTTCCTAACTATGACTAATCTTAAAACAGTTCTCATGTCTTGTTTTGTAAATTTAGCATCTCAAGTGTTTCAGAGAATTTCAGTTTACTACTTAACCCCTTAACACCAGCTAAATATTGCAGCAACAGTTATTTGTGGAGGGCTTTTTTTCCAGAGCTATGTATGCCAAACAGCTAAGAGCTCTGTGAAGCTTCCTAGGGAGGGGATTTTATTTCACCTCTGAAATGTTAACAAAGAAATGCAGGGCAGCATTTAAGGGCTCATTCTCAAATTATTCTAAGGAGATTACAATATTCCCATCCCCCTTCCTCTTGTGAAATTTCAAGGAGAAAGTACAAGAAAGCCATACAGAAAGTGCTTAGGTCATAATAATCACACAGACAGTTGAATTCATTCATGACTCCAACAGATACCAGAAGCACTGAAAGAAAAACTTGATACGCAAGAGTGCAAATGATAGATTTTACAAGAAGCATAGCAGAGTATTATGTAAGTAATCAAATCACCACATTTGAGCTCATTTGTCAAATATTATTTCTTCATCATTTCTTCATCTGCATCTTTAATGCAGATACTGTTGTGTAAAGCATTAGTGAAAGATGCTAAAGGCACCACTGTCTACTGTGGAACTCAACGGGGTAACTCCAGACACCACCACCAAACACATGGGATAACACCCAGACCAATTTTTGGTGTAAATGAATTACCCGCTTCTCACCTCAGTAAGACTACATAAAGCTACTCAGGATGCCAGCCTGAGGCTGAAAATACAAACAAGGCTCCCCAAACCTCACACAACTTGTCATGTAAAGCCTACTAGATTTAAACAGCAATTTAAACAGATTCCTTTCATCTACTTAAGGATAAACTG
The DNA here is from genome assembly GCA_013398055.1 of Ifrita kowaldi. Classification (NCBI taxonomy): domain Eukaryota; kingdom Metazoa; phylum Chordata; class Aves; order Passeriformes; family Cinclosomatidae; genus Ifrita; species Ifrita kowaldi. The sequence continues at coordinate 561,177 of VZRS01011059.1, forward strand.
CTCAAAAGTTTGCTGACAGTTTACCAAGTGTTTGTTTTCTCGTGATAATTCTTAGGCCACACAGACAAAAAAGTTCATAAAGAGATTCTAGTTTCTGAAAAATATTTGTAGTCAATGTTAAGTGACACGTGCTATTCACTGCTCAATGCAGTGAACTAATGTAACTGTACTATCTAATTGAAAAAGGGAAAAAATCTTTGATTCAACTGCTAAATTAACCTAGCTGTTTGAGCTAAGAGATCCAATTTCACTGCCTGTTAAGGCAGGCAACACTTTTTTTGTCTTCATTTTATACTCTAATGAAGTCTACTTCAATAGAGTTGCCTCCACTTATCCCAGAGGACAATTTAGTCCTTTTGTGTAAAGCTAATCCAGCTCTCCTGGAAGTCAAGGGGAATTCTGCACTTGACTTCAGTGTGAAAAAGGATCACATCCTAGAATAGCAGTGCTAAAATATCTGTGAATAAAAACAGGTTCAGATTTTCCAGTTCCTAACTAACCAAAAAAACGCCACAAGCAAACAAACTACCCTGAAACAAACCTTTCTAAAGTGAAAAAAAGCCTAATTTCCATTTCAGTTTCAAGCATGTGAGAAGTTATTTTACATGGTAATGTTTTTAAAGAGAATGATCCCATTCAGATATTCTGACTGTAAAACTGTACTATCTGCATCGGCTTTGGCTTTCAGTTTCAGGGGAACTTGAGGGAAAAGTCAAAATCCATCAAATCTAGGAAGTCCTTTAAGAGAAGCAACAGTTAATTGGCATGGTTTCCAAGCTGCAGAAATCCTGCAGCAGTAACACTTGCAAACTTTTCAAATTTTCCATCAGAGTGGTCAGGGTTTCCTCAAGAACATCTCAGGCTGTGATCAATCCACCGGCTCAGAAGTGTTTGCAGGTTACTCTGTTGGCCTAAATATGTTTTGATTCCATCACATAAATTATCTGGTTACCTGGCTACACTGTACTACACATAATGCAGTAAACAATGTTTACTTCTACCTAGCTGTATAACAGCAAAAGTAGAGTACAACAGACTTATGAAGCCAAATTAAGCCATATGCTGACTGACCATGCCATATACAGTTATAATAGTAGAGTTACCCTTCTGATGGCATTTTTTAATATTTAAAGCAGAGAAAGAAATAATTTTTTTAAAACTGAAATTTCTATAAAGACACAGATTTATTTTTAGGATAACCTATACTGAATTTAAAAAAATATTCAAACTACATTGTTAGCAACCAAAACTTTAAACAAATTTAAATCATCAGACTGGCAGAGCTCATTCATAACCACCTGAAATCAGAATTTGAATACTCAAATATCTAAAGTAACATAAGATGTTGCAAGTGTAAAGAATATTCCAACCCTCAATGTTATGTAGATACTGGCTCACTAGAATCTTAGAAACATTTAGGGAAGACAAGGTTAAATGGCAGAGGAGAGATTTTTTGTTTCAATTTTCAAAGAAAACAAAACCTTCGAACCATGAGATCTATCCATCCTAATGCCTTAGAGGTTGTGGTCACCAAGAATTATTCACAAACTAAAGCTAATATTCCCTTTTGTAAATAAATCTATCAGATTTAAAACAAAATGTGGTTTGCACTGGAATTATTGCCCTCTATATCCTTACCTAAGAAGCAACACATTAACTTGTACTTTAAAATATAACACTGGTTATTCATATGGATTTCAATCAGAATTTCCATTCAAATGCACAAACTAGGAAGAAAACAAATTGCCTTGCACAGAAATTGTGCTTCCATTGCTTAAATAATTATATATACAGCTTAAGAGAATTATTAAGACACTTTATTATTACATTAAATATACACACAGAAAGTCCATGCCCCTGGCAAAAAGCTAACAGGATTAGTGTAAACCTAATATGTAAGAGTCAATATATTTTACCAAGTAGTAAGGCTCAACCTCTTTCTTTGGGAAAAGAACGAAGAAGCCCAAGTGTAAATCTGAGGTAAAATAGTAATTTAAAATAACCACATAAAATAAAAGTGTCATGCTTGTTAATGTAAGTCACGTATTAACTTGGCTGTGATTTCACCATGTAAGCACCATATTTAAATAGTATTCTGATGGTATGTCAGACCTCAGCGAAAGGGAAGGGGAGGTAATCGAAGAGCCCTAGATTTAATAACCAATGCAAATGAATTCCAGAATATTTAAATACACCTACTATGCATGAACAAGTCAAACGTTTCCAGGGAAATAATTTTTCATCTATAAACTAACACTTGTCTCATTTTATGTACATCATGGTAGCCTGACTCAATCAGTTCTACGGTTTCCACAGTGCACAGGCTAAGAAATAATTCCTAAAATGAAAAAGAAGATTGATATCTTTAGCAAATTACATAATGTGCAGTTATTCAGCAAGATATTTTGAAAGCTTATCACTTTAAATAACCTCAATCACTATGATTTATGAATTGTGTTTTAAGTGTGTAACTACTTAAAATACAGTACAGAACTGTACTTGAAAGTAAAAAAAAGGTACCCATATTACTATTGCATCCTAGCCTCTAAAGCCATATACAGTTAGCATTTAATTTCTGTGTGTTCTGAAGCTGGGAATTTTGTGCTTGCATTTTGCTCTCTCACTTAGAACCACAGAAAAATAATAAAAAACCCCCACCAAAACCAAATAACCCTTTTCCCCCCACCAACTACAAAACATTAATACAATGCCTATTTCTCAGGCTTGAAAAAACAAATGTTACTCAAGAAAATTTCCCCAACTGACCAGCAGTAACATCTCAGGAAACATCCTTGTTTTCCCTTCTCTTTTCTTCATGGGTAATTTTTTTTGAAAGGAATAGTATTTTGCTCTATGCTGTAAGTGTTCCTGAATAGAATATTTAACTTTACTATGAAAATAGAATTCAACATGGTTGTCTACAGTGAGACTAATACATTCATTTTCTCTCCCCATTGAATGTTTTTCAGTTAGGTATGGATAAACTGATCTGGCCAATAGTATTATAACCTTTAATTGTCCTTTAAACAAATATTTAACACCAGTATCAGCTAAGCAAACCCATCCCTCTCTTTGCTTTCAGGACTTTGTCATTCTATTAATGCAACTTCTATTCGAAAATATATGGCAAGGGAATCTCAAAAAAACAAAACCAAGGAATATACCTTGGCAAAAATCTCACATATCACAAGTCTCAGAAGCCAGAGAGCACACTTACATTTTAAGATATTGCTGCTGAAAGAAAATCTGAATACTTTTTATTTAGGACAGGCAGAAGCAGAAGTGCTATCTGTTACTCAAGGAATCCATCCTGAAAATTTCTCCCTAACTAAACTTCCAAGAACTTTTACTTGAGACATTCAGAATTTATCCTGAATGGAGTGGATTAAAAAAAAAAAAAAAAAAGAAACCAAGACAACAGCTATTTGCCTAGATAGACTTCTGGTCTGATTTATAACAACTGCTCTTTTAGCAGACTTTAGTTAAAGAACATGTGCATCAAAGAGAAGCTCTGTTCAGACTCAGGATAAAAAAAACCAAACAATCAAGAAAAAATACCAGTCTTCTGTCTCTATAGAGTAAGGGACAGCCTTCTTGTAAGAATGATACACAACTCTCCTGGGCTAGTCATCACACAAAGCAGAGAATGGTCTTTGCCTTGTGGAACTTACCTAAGTCTCGCATAAATTTGCATGAGGAAAAAGAAAACAAAAATCCATATTTTCAGGTTCACCTGTCACTGAAGTATTGCAGGATTTCCTGTTTAGGAGACATTACCTACAAGCTCATAAGATGCATTACTAAGTTTGTTTGCAGCTTCATCAGAGCATTGCTGCAAGTTCACAGCTCTAAAGAAATGTGGAGTATTCCAACTGAACTACTGTAATCAGAGCTGGTCACAAACACTAAATACTAGGTATCAACAAAACACTAGAAGTTGCACGATGTTCTGCTGGCATGTTCTGTTTTCAGCTCAAGAAGGTACAGGAAGAAGGACACAAACCACTTGCTTTTATCACCATAAGCTTTCCTCCCATTTCATCTCACCCTTGCTTAGTCCTCACATGAATATAAATGCCATGTCTTTACAGATTTTTAAAACGGGAACTTTGCTACTAGGTTTGGTGCACATCTGTAATTTTTAAGATGTTTGGAGACCCCTGTTTTACACAAATTTCAGACCTAAATGTCACATTTAATTCTGTGTTTCTCACAGACTAATTCTGATCAACTTCTAACTGAAGCACTACACAATTTTTCTGTTAATATTCTTCTGAAGACCTCAGTTTGGGAATCAGTAATGTAAGGTTTTTATCTCAAACTTCAAATCTCCAGAAAAATGATCAAAATCAAGGCAAAGAAAGGAGATACAAGAGAACGAAAAAGATGTATGACTAATCTTGGTGATTTGTTTTAAACACTTTACAATGAAATACAGAACTTTTGTGTTTATTTTTAAACTTCCTCCCTCAACCTCAGCTTTGAGGGAGCTGTTTTCTTCCCTAAGTCTGGCAAACAAATGCTAGTTTCAGATAAATGCGTGCTTTGAAAACAAAAACATTTTCTAGACATTAATTCTATATTCATTTTTCAGTGAAGCATACTTTGACCAAAACCTTAAAAGCATTCTTCATCTGTGAGGCATGTGTTAAGCTAAGCCTATTGAAAGGCCAGTTTTTATGAATTAGACCAGAAGTCCATCAAGCCCAAACACCTCTGAGTCAGACCAGAGGTTCACTACAGGCCCTCAGCATCTGAAATGCTGGGCAATACTGGATGCTAAAAAGGGAGCCTAAGAGCCAGGAAAGCCTGTGGCCATGCTATCCTTGGTGCAGTCTTTCAGCTTCTGGACTTTGGGGTACTATTACTGGCAAAATAAAGTATTTATGTTGAACAAGAAGAGCTGGTAAAAATCAACCAGAAACAGGAGGAGTATGTAAAGAAAGAGAAAGACTTTGGAGGGTTTTTCCTCATACTCTTCTGTGTTTACAAGTGTCAGTCATGATTTTAGTTTCCAATAAAACGTTCTTGAAAAGCAAGAAGATACTCATAACAACTGAGACCTGTTTTTCCTTTGTCACATTTTAAGCATAAATATTAATGTTGTTATCTAACCATACTTAAAATAACTTATTAAAACTGGATTATTCACTATTAATTTGTTTTAAGTCTCCCTTTCCTGGCTGACTGCCAAAACAGTTATAATGCTATACAACTGCAATACACAAGAGATCCATAGCACCCTCTAATTACTCCTTAAATACCTCACACAAGCACTGCCTTTTCTTACAACTGGGAGGCCATTAGGTAGGGTTGAAAAATTCAAAACCTTTAGCCCAGATACTTTATTTTATTTCTGAAGTTTGCATGCACCATCAAAACGTTTGCCTGAACTATGGGCAAACATTTGGAACAGGAACACCATCCTCCACTCCGACCTTTCTCTGCTACGGGGCTGTCAGTCCTGGGAAGCATACCTGAGACCTGACTGCAGTTATACTCCATAATTCACATAATGAATAAAACATAATTACTGCCTCAGTTTTGCAAAACTACAAAGTGCTTTGGGCATGAGCAAAGGAACTTAACCCTACTAAATCAAACTCCTCCAATATGAAGACTGAGTTTAAATGTCTGATTAATGCCACAAAATTATCCTGAAAGTTTCACCAAAACAAAGTTAAAGGCCCTGATCTACAAAGATTTACTTACGTGAGTGTGTTTACTCAACTCTCAACTTCACTGTCAATGGAATTAAAGTTATTCACTGTTATAAGTCTGGTCTAGCTATTCCTAAAATATGAGCTAAAAGGATTCATCACTTCTGAAGAATCATTTATTTTTCCCAGACTTCTCTAGACTTCTGGTGTGAAGAAGGCCAGAGAAACATCTTAAGCCATAGAAGTTTTTCATCTCCCTGAACTCGAAAGACAAATTATTTGATGTTCAGTAGCACCATCAGAATTCAAAATTTACATGAACATTTAAGATATAGGTGCAGTCAATATTGATAGTTACTAGAATCTCATGTAACACTATTATAAAAGCATTTGCCTACCAAAAATACAAAGATAAAATACAGCCATCTTAGCAAAAATAAGTTACCCATTTCCCTACACAACAACTAAGAGTGTTCAAGAAGCCAAAATACAAATTATTCCAGTCTGAGGTTTTACCTCCTCAGCATTCTCCAACCACGCTCTATAACATTACCTAATACTACAATCAAGAAAAATCGAAACAAAACCCCAGTCTTGGCCACAACAGTCAACACAGCCTTAAATGCAGTTAGTGATGATCTCTACAGCAGTATCCCACTGAGCTGAGGGGCTCAGATACAAGCCAGGGCTAGCTAGAAGTCCAGCTCGAGGGCTTGATTTCAGCTGTGCATGGCTTTGGTCCACTTACTTACGGGACACAGTGTGAAACCCAGTGCTCTATGCGGTGCCTACCCAAAATGACAACAGAGAGCATTTCCCATCCTAATTCCAGCTCTCCTTTACATTTTCAAAGAAAATGTGTTTAAATCTAAAGGGAACAAAACTCATGCATAAGCAACAGTGTTTACTTACTCAATTTCTAGCATTAATGCTACTATCATCTTGATCTCTGATCCTGCAATCAGCTGTGCATGTTAACTTTACCTAAAGGTGCAGTCCCTCTCATTTCAATAACTTACTTTGGTGCCAGTTTCTGTTTTGATGCATTGGCATCATCAGTGATAAACCCCCACAAGTGGAAAAGGCAGTAAGAACAACCTCTTATAACCTAAAATTAAACTTGTCCTACAATTAGTTGACAGCATCTTTTCAATATGACTTCTTCCCTACTAAACTCAGCATACACATGGGAAGTTGTCCAGGTTTACCTTTGAAACCTGGCACTTGGTGATACAATCTGGAACCCTACAGCTCTAATCATTGGTGCAAATGCAGCCAGGGACTGTAGTGATTGAAAGAAGATCTCATATGGCAACTGTAAAGCAGTTCACATTTTAAAAAATTATTAAAAAAAGTGGTTGCCACATCATAAAATCCATCACTATAAAACAGCCTCCTACTGGCACTCTCAAGCAGAACAGAAATGAAATAAATCCTGAGACTGACTTATCTACTTGCATTTGGAGGTGGTTCCTCCAGGACAAAAACCAACCCATTCTGTTACAGTAGTTAGAAAAACTGCAGTTCTTCCTCATGGATCAATATGTTCCATCAACAGGCACAGGACTTTCAGTACTAGAAGCCTGAAATCTTTCAGGAGGACTTCACAGAAACCACAGGCTGTGTACGTACGCACGGAAGGTGTCCTACCTGAAAAAGGCTGCTTGATGCAACACAGCAGAATAAGGACGAAATTCCTAAAGTCGTTTTTGTGTTAGTACTGACACCAATTTTTTAATTAACATCAAGGTATCTTACTCAAACTGTGATCAAAGTATGTGGCAAAACAGTTGGATGCAAGTAGGGAATATGGATGAAAGAACGTATTTCTTTTAACTAACGTTCTGAACACAAGGGATTATCTATTGAAAATACACAGCTTTTGTCCACAGGCAGCATACATGGAAAAGTAAAACCATGCAGCCAGTTTGTTCATAAAGTAAACTTTGACCACATAATCTGACGTGCCACACCGCAGACTTTTGCATCGCTGTCACATGACGGCCATGATTTATCAGACCATACAGAGTGACGATTTCACTCTTCAGGAGCTGCAGAAATGCACAAGGCTCAAAATAAAGAGCATTTCTTTAGTGCAGAAGAATAGTTCTCTGCTCTGTTGCACAAATATTGACAAAAGCCCCTAAATTGTGAAGTTTTTCAATAATTCCGTTACACAGTATGCAGCACACCAAAAATGTATTAAGTATTTTTCCAGCTATTTCAAAATAATGCAACAATTTACGTATACTTTCAATTCCATTCATTAGTTTTGTAGCCAAAGAACTGTTGTCGAGTAACAAATATCTCCTTGAAAATCTCTCTTTATAATACAGAATATAGACTAAAGCTGCCTTGGGCTCACCACTCCCATTCCAGATGGAATGGTACTGGGGTCCAGGTATTAAATAACTATTGAAAACTGGACCAGTAGCTCTGCAAGCAGCAAAAACAGGGAGGCCCCACTTCCTGCATCAATTTCCAGCTTGAGGTAAGCATTGCCATGAACTCTCTGGCATGCAGGTTAAGAGCTCCGCTCTACCTAGCTTCCTTACTTTCACAAATTTTGTAGAAACTGCTCACCTGGGAGACCTCTGCTGCCAAATTTATTTGCAATCGGCTAAGAACCAGAAGAGTTACTAGAGGGACTGAAGGCACACAGAGATTATAGTTCCATTTGAGCTGCACCTGCTAAGGAAATAAAGCTAACAAAGCACATGGAATAATTAATTACTGGCAATTCCTGCTACTAACTACTGTCACAGCTGGTATCACTGGATCTTTTTCTTTGAAATTCAGCATGAGCACAGTGCCCATGCTGCTGTCTCTGTCCCCATCACAGATGCTACCTTGTCCCAGAATTAACCACAACACCCCGGCTGTGTAAAATACACACACAGTCTCCACTCTATGCCTATACTCAATAGGAACGTCCTATAGCTAAATTTACAGACACACATCAGAAACAAGAGTGGAAGTGTAAGGTTTTGTTGTTTGGAAGGGAAAGATTCTTACTTCTATGAAGCCTACAAAAACGTGGTTATGGCTGAACTGTACTACCTACCAACAGAGATAATGCAAAGGTAACTGACAAGGCAATTTTATCCCTCTTCAACGTCTGAACTAAACTTTTGTATCTGGCCCTCCTGCCGAAAGATCAATTTCACTTGCAAAATTTGCCTGAAATATCATTCAGCTGTCTATGAATTATTAAGTGAAAACCAATACACTTTCTTTGTCAACACACTCCAAGTTCCAAAACTGGTTTTGGAACATTCTGCCCCTTTAAGAAAACCCAAACGTCTAATTTTTAATTAATGACTGACCTCTGCCTAGGGTTAAATCCAGCAGGTACATCTGAATACACCTTAACAACATCAGCTTCAGAAATATTTCTGTCCTACTTTTCGCAGTGCCAAGTGGACCATATCTGCATGCATGCAAGACACCTAGAACCCCATATATTAATATAATTAAAAATCATATCATAAACTTAACGTATTTGTAATACTGAATATTGGAGAAGAAGTCACGCTAGCCCTTGGCCTAAGCACACAACTTTAGGCACATCAAGCCTGCAGGTCCACACAGAGCAGAAAGTTATGAGCAGACTCCGCAGGAACAGGGGCCTGTGTGTGTCCAACACATTTTTTTTTTTAACTGTGAGGAAGACAAGGAGCCTTAATGAAGTGTAATTATTGAACATTTAAATTAATGACTCAGAAATATAAAGCAGTCGTTTCCTAAGCTCGATAAAGGGAAGGGATATAAACCAGAACAGTGGGGGGGGTATGTTAGAAAAATTATTAGAAAATAAAACCACGCAGGCCAAGCTACAGGCGACTCCCGAATGTTGCCCTTTTACATCCTCCGGCCCCGCGCCGGGAGCGGAGCCGGGAGCGGCTCACGCCGAGCACCAGCCCGAGCGGTGAACGCCGCCACCGCCGGGGGACGAGCAGCCGCCCCGCAGCGCCCGCGGCAGCTCGGCGGGAAGGGGCCACGGGAGGAACCGGGCCAAGGAGGGGTCACGGGGCCCTCCCCCCACAAACTTACTCCCCGCAGCCCGCCGCACGCAGCCCGCCCAGCCCAGCCCGGC
>VZRS01011059.1:571036-602145 GCA_013398055.1 Ifrita kowaldi
GAGACAACATGGTGGAGGCGTGTGGGTCGGCGCGGGGGCGGCGGGGAGGGAGCCGGGGCTTGCCCTGCCCCGCGGCTCGCCCCAGCGCGGCCGCCTACTCCCGGCCTTGGGTCGCGGGGACCCTCGTCGGGGTAGATCCGGAGGAGTTTCTCCTCCCGCCGTGCCGGGCTGGTGAGCTCGGTGAGCCTCTCTTGGCAGAGAAAATGAACCTGAAACATTACAGCAGCGGTGCCCTTCGGCGTGGTGCGTGAAAGGCGAACAAAAATAACTTTTAAAACTCCTCGCCTAGACATCTTCAGGTGGGCCATGACTTAGGCTCGGAACATTTAATTTCTTGTGGGTCAAACAGAAGCAGAACGGGCTCCGGCAGTGCGGGTGCTGCAGCGGCCGGCGGGGAGCAGCGCCGGCAGCTCGGGAATGCCCAGGGCGGCACCACGGAACAGACCTGTCGCCCAAACACCGAGCAAACAAAGAGCGAGCCTGTAAATTACGCACCAGTAACTCCGGGGAATTTTATGTTACGGGTTTCCCACTCATTGCTGTTCCATAAGTCAGCGTTTCGTATTTTAAGAAATAAAAAGTCGGTTTTGTGTCAAGGTGGGCTTCATGGAAAAAGGTGGTTCAAGTGCATCTATCGTTCAGAACTACAGACTGCAGGAAAAAGCGAAAGAACAGAAAAAAAAAATCAGCCTGAAGAGCCAAAGTTACTGAAACTTACGTGGGCAAATCGGCAGTTCTCATTCAGCATTATCTTTTATTGTTTTCAGCTCTCTAGTAGTCAAATTTACATCTCTCTCCATTTGCTTTAAAGGCTGATCATAAAACAGTAATTGTATTGATCACTAATGATAACCTAATATAGTTTAGTCTCAAAGAAAGGAATTGAGACAGGATGTCCAATTTATCTTGCAGGCAATGCTGCAGAGTAAAGCCATTTGTAGTTTTGAATTTCAGGTAAAGCAAATACATGTATTTGGTTTTAGAGCACCATAGATATACTTAAGCCGTTAACAAAATACAAAAACCCAAAAGTGTTTTAGATTTGGAGACTCAATGCCACAAATTGTTCTCATGTAACCCTGTGAGAGTGGTGGAGTTTATAATTTCCTGTTCAGTCAGAAATCTAATTCACATTATACAAAATTGATTTTTAATTTAAAAATCAACAGTGAGTTTTACAAATCGGCCTGGGCAATGAATTACTTAACAGTTTGCAGACTGGTTGAAGCTGTAGGTCTGCCATGGCTTCACAATTCCAGCTGGGCTTACGGTAGTCTTGAGTGAGCAAGGTTTGAACTCCAGAACCATTTGAGGGGTTTTGTATACACAGGCAGTCATTGCTGATTAATTTTCCAGCACAATGATAAAACTTGCATATCTGAAAAACACCGTGAGACCTAGTTGTCTTATCATCATTATGTTTCAAAATTACTCACTTAAGAAATTTTGCTTCTTTGGGCTAAAGCTTCACAGTTAGAGACATACTGGCTCTTGCCAGCTGTTGCTGTAATTTGACTTCTGGGTTTCAGGTCCGGTGTTGATGGATGGGATTACATAGTAGTCCTTTCTCATGGCACCTGGCTGTGCCTGTGGCGCTGAAAGGTTTTTTGGGATCCTCGGTTCATCACACCTCTCCTGTTGCTTTGTCTCCTAAAGACCAATGTAAGGAATGAATTGGTGGGTTTCTGAAAGGCTGAGCTGCTAACTGTGTCCCCTACTTGCTGTCTTACGTGTATGTGTGCTATTGGCTGCCACAGACAGTACTGGGGCTGCACCAGTGATTGACTCTGTCGGTAGTGGAGAGACTGTCACGCTTAATTTCAAGCACAGTGTGATTAAAATAGCAGAGCAGTTGGGGAGAAGACGAGCTGACCAGTCCCACAGCTGAGAGCAAGCTCAGACTCACAGCATATGGGCGTGAAAGAATAGATGAGGGTTTGAGTCGGGAGTCTTGGAGGCTAGACATGCTTTCATTGCAGTGGGAAAATTGGCTGCTTCTTAAATTGTCATGCACTTGTCACTTATAGTCTGAGTGTTCCTCAGAGTGTTCCTTTCATAAGGAAATGTTGAACAGGTGACTTCAAAGGATCAAACTGTTGGTGGTTCAGCCTGATTAATCCTGCACAGGATGGAACTCAGGGTGTCATTTTTATCTTTTGCCTGCCAGCCAGGCAGCCTGCAGCCTGTCTGTCACATGTTACCTGGGTAAAGCTCCAGGTAACATGTTAAAGTTACCGCTGCCGTTCCTGAGTGGGTTCTCGAATGTGTTGCAGTGCAGGTGGGCTGACACTGCTTGCTATTCACTCAGGAGACATCAGCTGAAACTAGCACAAGTCTCAGCTGCTGGTCAGGCAAGGCCAGTGCCTGCTTCTAGGAGTTTCCCCTCCCTTTTATTCTTTTGCTTTAAATTAATATTTTTGACCTTGTTCAGGATGGAGGAGGGAGGAGCTGCCCTTGCATGCTTTAGCATGGCTGGATTATAGTGTTAGAAGCTACTGATGCAGGGGTTCATTGCTGCCATTTGCTGTATACAGTTTCCCAAATAGCCCTTCAGACAGGCTCAGCATTCACTAACTCCTCATCTGTGTTGTATGGTTAGTTGGCATTAACTTAAACTTGAACATTTGTGCAAATAGCTCACGTTTAGGAAGGCATTCTTCATGTACTATCTTCGAAAATTCTCGTATATTTGAATAACTTTCTAAAGTGATCATTTATATTTATACAATCCTTAATGTGTTTGAGTAATTTGAAAGAAACCCAAAAATGTATGATAGGATCAAGTACATATTATGCCAAATAAATTATTTTAGGGTGATATGGAGGAATACAGGTGTAAGAGCAGAAAGAAAGAAGGAAGAACAGAGGAATAGAGATGGAGAAAGGCAGACTAAGATATCTCAAGCACTGATGTGGGTTCAGTGGTTTGTAATTGAGGAATACAGAACTTGCATCCTGAGATATTGAAGGAGATGGACAGATTGATTCTCTGAAGAGTTCTAATAGTACATGCCAAAAGTTAATCTGTGGTACACATGGTAGTAACCTGGAAACATGGAGACATTCTTGAAAACACTTGGTGGGATTGCTTTCTAACCATTCAGAATAAAGAGAAAAACACTATAGTGATTCATGGACAAACCATTTTTTCTTTTAAGGGAAATATAAACTTCTGCTGGACCTAAATTAATTCACTCCTTTTGAGAAATAACTGAGGTAATCAAGGCCTCATCCTAGCTATTGCTCTTTAAAAGTGTGGAAAACAATGGTATTTTATAAAAGCACCTCTTAAAATTCATGTGCAAAGTTCCCATTGCTCATTGTACTGTGTGATCATATTACAAAAAAGCAGTTCATCTTGGAATTAGTATTAGTCACTTGCTTACTTTGAAGCTCTTGGATCAATATTTTAAGAACAGAGTGTTTAGCAAAACATAGGTATTCCTTTTTAATCTCAAATATATTTCTTTTGAATCTGATTATTCTAAGCATTAGTCGAGTAAGTGGGTAGTTTTTGTCATGTTAATTTCTAGTTAATATTCCAGATGCTATTAATAGAATCATTGATGTTTAAAAGTGAAACGTTTTCCTTGGATATAATGCAAATTACATACCAGTATAGTAGTTCAGTACGGAAATGGAGTGCTAAGTAGCTGCGTGGTGGATCTGTAATTGTTTCCTGTTCTGAAGCAAGCATCCTATTTAAGCCTCATGTTCAACTTCAAAATTTTGAAGATGTCCCATTTTGCCTTAAAATGCATCTGCATCTCAAAATGGCCAGGATCTTTGTGTTTGGTGCCCGCATCTATTTGTGAGGTTTAATATTCCATTCTTTCTCAAATAGAGCTTTTGTTTTGTCTTGCATAACATGTCTAATTATTTATGCATATTATACTTCTAGCAAGTATGTGGAGGGTTCTTTTTGAAAACCATTGTTTCAAAGATTGTTTTTGAACTTACTAAAAGTTATGCTTGAAAGCATGTTGGACTTGGAAAACCCTGTATTCCCAAACCTGTTGCTATTTACATTTGTGTCACATCCAGTTACATCAGACACGCTGGATTACATTGTATAATGAAAGCCGTATTGCTGTACTCTAATCTTTATCTCTTTATATCCGATCTCCTTTGAATTGCACATGAGTATTGCTTATGGTTACTTAAAATAACTACTGCTTTTGTTTCAAGGGCAGTGCTATAGATGATGAACACTTAACACTCAACCCTGCTTTGGCAGGAGCTACACATCCTGTGTCTTTGGTTCTTGCATGATTTAACTGGGAAGCTTGCACACATTCTTTTTTTATTTTTCATTTAAATTTCTTATTTGAAAAATCTGAAACCTGTGAAATCATGCATGTTGAGAAAAAAATAATACATTTATTTGTGCCATGGTGCTCTTCTGAGAGATTCGGAATGTATGCCTTCCTCCTCACAAAGCAGGTCATGTACTCTTAGGCAGAATGGAAAGGGACAAAGAGTAGGAGGAAAAGAAGTTTGTGCAGTAAAGCTGACCTGAACTGGGGTTGGTTTAGACATCACTGCCAGGGTCATTCATAGCCTTTAAGAGACTTCTGACCTCATTTGATAGCCAGTATAAAGAAGCAATTTCTGCTGACTTTGGGAGGCTTGCACGTGTAAATACTGGTTATATGTATTTTGTTTTTCTTGTACTGACTACCTAAGACATTACTGTGGGAGTAATGCTTAATAATGTTAGTAGCTGCAGAATCCAAGATAATATGGCTTTTAGGGAGCACTGGAAGGGTGTTCATCAAAATGACCTCTTTTCCAGGGCATCCTGAATTTTTCCTGTTGAACAGACATGCTGTTGTGATGCTTTTATACATGACTTCATAAAACAAAGCCAAGTAAAATAGAATTAAAAAAAAAATAAAAAATCTTATTCTCCTATCATCAGTAGCTAAACCTTGTTTGAGACTCTGTGTGGTCTTTTCCTTTGAGCTACCACCTTGCTTAAAGATGAACAAATTCCTCAGGCTGTGTGAGTGCCCTTTATTATACTTTGATGCTTAACAGATCTTTTGAATTTCCTGTGACAGGTTGTTTTTCCTGCCCTATTGTTTTGAGGATAATTGTTGGTCATAACCCTGAGGATCAGAAAGCCTTCCTTCTAATTTAAAGATGAATGTGATGAAATTTATTACTTTGGGAATAGTTCCAGGAGAAAAACCATCCCCTCAATCTGTGATGTCAAACAAATTCTTAGAATGGAGCTTGGATCAGGATGGGGCTGTTCACTCTCACGGTGTTCACCATTACAGGTGGACGTAACTGTTGTGCACCATTTAGAGATCTGCAAAAACTGGACATCTATCAGATATGTGGGCTTGTTTTCTCAGCATGCTCTCTATTTCTATTGTTTTCCTCATGACTTTAGTTTTCTCATCACCATTCCTTCGGGTGGAGGTTACAGTCCCCTCAGGTCTGCTGGTGTAACTACAACTGTAGTTTTTTTCCTATAGTTTTTCAGCTCTGCCAACATGATCTTAGTTTATGTCTCCTAGTAGTTTTCTATAAACCAACAACATGTAGGTGCAATCTTGCTAGGGAATGATATATATACATTGTTGTGCTCACTGGCATGAGAAAAGAGGTAATAACATAGGGAGACCAGTGACTTCTTATCCCACCTTCAGCCAGAACAGTCTGAATTTTCTGAAATTTCGGAATTTAGGAAAATTCAATGTGATTGCGTTAGTAGATGAGGAAAGAGCAATGGTGGTGAATAGGGAAGACTAGATGTCTCTGTTTTCCTGATGTTTAACTGATACATGGTTCCGCATGGATGTTTTTCAGTTCCCACCTCACTCCAGGTAAATACCCTTTGGTTTCCTTATCACTATCTGCTTTGTTTCCCTGAAGCAGCCACGGCCTCTTCTATTCTTCCCTGAGAATCTGTGTCAGGGCTGAATGAAGGAGTCATGGAGCCAGCCAAGGTAACAACTACTCAAGAGGCAGCCCTTGTAAAAAGCTTGATTCTTAACATCTGAAAAAGACATGAAGAGGTGGAAGAAGCCTGGGTTTATTATAGGCAGAGCTTGTATTGTTTCCTGTTAATGATTGTTGGTACTGTGTATGAGAGTTTTCAGTTGCCTGTAACCACCCAGCTTCCACTTTTTCTAGGCAAAGATTGTTCTTGGCAATTGCCTGCCTCACTGCTCTGACACTTGCAAAGTGAAAATCGGCTGCTTTCTCATGTTAGAAGGAAGCAACTTTGCCAGCTAAGTTGCAGAGCAGTACCTCTGCTTCCAGACTGGACACAGCCATTTGAAATGTCTCGTCTCCCATGCAGATCAGGGATATGCATTTTGCAATAGGTGTTAATAGTACCTCCACTCCTGACCTGACAGCAAGTAAGCCTCTGCACAGTCTCACTTCTCATGTAGAGGCTTAGCAGATCTAAGGTGAGTTCTCCAAAAACTTTATCTGCATTTCCTCTCCCAAGCCAAGGAGGTTGGAGATGCTCTGTTCCAAGGCTTCAAAGGCTAAGCCAGCATTTTTTTGCAGTTAGGTAGGAACGCAGAGCTGGAACAGACCTCCCACCATGCAACAACTGTTGTGGGAAGATGTTAGCAGTTCTAACCTTCTCCACCCCTTGCTCAAAAAGAAAAAATATACAGGAATTAATAAGAGAAACTATTGTTGAGTTACTCTTCTCTTTGTTCTGCAGGTTCCTGATCTGTCCTGATGTTTTATCACTGTGCTTCTTGGGCATCTGGCTTTCAGGAGAGAAAAAAAGGAGCAGAACAGAACCAAACCTGAGCCTCCCTTCGTGAGTGCTGAAGCTGGTGATGGTACATCACAGCTGCGCAGAGCCTTTTTGTTCATATTCTTCAAAAGAAAAAAAGAGAGACTGCTATAAAGGTTCAGAAGAACGAAGTATATGCCATGAATTCAGAACTGCAAGCTATAAAAATGACAAATTTATTTATAAAGGAGAAGTTTCATCAACATATATTTATACAAATTTTGAGTTATTCTAAGGAGGGCAGCTGGCAAGTAGTCCTTTCCCCCCCTCCTCTTCTTTGAATATGCAAGTAATTGATCCTGTTGTTTCAGATAATTGTAAAACCTTGGAGGGAATGTAAAAAATTTTTGTTGTTTTTTTTTTCTTAACTAACATCATATTTCACTATTTTCTTTTGTTTCGTACATTTCTTTACATTTCATCTGATTTGTTGAAGCCAGGTACCATTGCATGTTGGTATTTCATTTCTCATGGAATAAATGGTAAATGATGGGATAAAAAGATACCTTTAAAATTCTCATAATGGGCAATGCTAGTTATTAATATGCAGAAAAATGTAGCTAAATGAAAGAAGGAAAATACCAGCTAAACAAAAATACCAGCTAAACAAAAATACATGAAATTAAGGATTTCATTAGTATGGTTCATATGCTGCTTCCTTTTGCTTATTTTTCCTTTCACTTTTGGTTAAAATGGGATTTTCCAAAGCACAAGAATTTCCTTATCCTACTCTTTCCTTCAAAATGGAGCCTACTGAAAATCAGACTGTGTTCAAAATTGTCCCACATTTTTGCTTTTGTTTTTTAATTGGGAAGAAAAACAAAACACGGAAAGTTCCAAAGCATTTTGGTTTTAAAATGTGGGCTTGGACATCTTTGATGCATCATCATAATAGCTAGAAGGGACGTTATTGTTCTTGATGGAAAATGCAATCCATTCAGGAACCCCAGATAATGGGGGAAAATGAGGGACCTAAACGATGACAAACTCATGATGAGTAATGACAAACCATCCTGAAGCCAGACATTTAGATTTGCTTGGACACTTCAAAACATTTTGGATTCTTTTCTTATTTTCCCAAAGGGACATTACATTGTTTTGGCACAACCAACTTTTTCCTGTGGAAAAAATATTACAGAAACCACTTTTCTATTAAAAACCGTGAACAGAAAATTCTGGAGCAGCAGCAGAGGGAAAAAGGGCCCAAGCCAAAACCGAGTGCATTTGAAAGTGTCCTCTCAGGAGAATCTTATGACTAGCAATAAGAATTTTATTTGAAGGTAAGTGTATTTCCTAGACAACAAACATAACCTGATGAAATCCATGTAGCATAACTTGGTGTGTTTCAACACATTTGAAATATGATGTTTCACAGAGTTGCTTGAAAAATGTAAAAATGTGAAAGAGCTCTGGTGGAAGGCTTGGGCCTTTGACATGAAAAATCACATCTGAGATTTCACAATTGTTTTGCTAGGACTGGGCATTTTTAGAAAACTGAACACTGCTTTTTTTAAAAAAAGTCTCAGTCCACCAAGCAAAAATTTGTATGTTTAGAAACATACTTCTAGCTTTAAAATGTGTAGCTGAATTCATAATTATTTAATATTTAGAGGCATACTCCTAAATTTGTTTTTTAAAAATGGGCACAAACCTCTTTTTATCGACAGCAAAGTATTTTCGGGAGAGGTAAGGGTTGCCATACTCTTACTAAGTTTTTAGGATACAGGTAGTTAGGGTAACCTACCAGGACATTTTATATCCTTGTAAAAGTTACCATGAGTCGCTCACTTGCTAGAACTCATGGCTATTTCAATGCTTATTTGTCAAGGCAACCTGTGGTTTAAATGTGGCAAACTGTGTTCTGGCTTTTTCTGCATCAGGGCAAGCCTCATCTTGTCAGCAGTGGGTAGGAGACAGAGCCTGTTATTCCCTATTACCCAAGTTAATCACATGCTTTTCTGAGTATAAACAGGTGATTCACCAAGTTTAAGAGCGGAAGTGACCATCAGACCAGCCAGTGTCAAGCACTCTGAGTAGCAATCACCACTGCTCAGATTTCACCCACCGGGACCCCATCTCTTGTGCCAGGCCGAAGTGTCCCATATGGATAGAAGGCTTTTAGAGGTGGGGATTGCAGAGCTTTGGGTAGGACAGGCTTAAGGAACCAACAAGCAAGGAAAGCAGAGCAACAAACAAAAGCCTGATGGGCATTTGAAGATGACTGTTGGCATCATGCCTGTTGGCATGTGGATCATTTGGTCAGTGAAGTTATGTGAACTTTCACCTGGTTCTTGCAGGAGTGTGTAATTTTTTATGTTCTTTGTGTGTGCAGTTTTCACAATGACATGCTGGTTCTCATGGTAGGTCTGTTAGGGGCTTTCATAATAAAAAGTACAGTAAAATAAACAACCTTTGCTAGTACATTATGCGAAATGGCCACTGACCACTCTGAGCTTCACCACACCGCAGTGAATGCAGGATGAGCTATTGAAGGGCCCAGGATCACTGCAGATTTATCCTGGTAAAATCAGTAAATGCTCTGTTTGCTTCATGATATTTCTGGGAACGTCGGGAAAGTCAAATTAAAATGGAAGAGTGGATATCATAGCCGGGGGCTTCGCTTTGGAATGCTTATGGCTCTTCACTAGCTCAAGGAAAACAAATTACAAATGGATCCTGCAGAGGTTTGAAAGGCCAGGTTTTTTATTCAACATCACCTGACAGTGCTGTTTATTAATACATTCAGTGTGTTTCAGTATAATTTTTCTCATCTTTCACCACACTTGATGATTTTTTTTCTATAATTGTTTCGTTAGTCATTCTGTAGGCAGCCTGGCAGCTGTTGCTGCAATCCGTTTATTAATTGTGGTTGGCTCTGGATTTAACAAAATGCAACTGCACCCTCTTGTGGAAGCTTCTAAGTAGAGAATTTTGGTTTCCTGGTGCCACCTGGTTAATTTTTTTCTGAACTAGTCAAAAGAAAACAAATAGCAGAAGTGTCCTAAGGCCACACAGCAACAAAGCTTCCTGGGGAACTTCAAAAGAATAAGCTGCAACTTTGGAATGTCTGAACTCAGAAAACCTTTGAAGACAAACTTCTGTGGGGAAGACCTTCAAAGGCACCCTGGGAGACCTTCCTGCCCATGGCTTTTGTGGGAATCTCTGTCATAATATATTTTTCAAGAGAAACAGTTGGTATGGCTATATGCACAGAAATGGTACATTTACACGTAAGTCTAAGGACAATAATTAAATATAAGTATCCAGCATGGACCTGAAGGATAGTTTATGTTCATTCTCTATTTGTGCAAATCCATGAATAGAGATGTCAATCTCTCTGTATGTGCTAATGGAAATAGTGTGTGTTTTTGAAGGCAAAAACGCTTGTGAAGGGAGTAGGTTAGGTTGCACAAAGAAGGTTTAACGTTGAACTCTTGAAAATCTCAACGTGTAATTTTTTTCCTGCAACTGCTGTGGACACTTTGGATAAAAGAAATGCCTTTAAGCTCATGAATGCATTTCTACTCTGGTCTATGAGGGGTAGGGGCAGGGGAAGCAAGAACTCCTTTAACTGCTGAAGCAAGCATATTGGCATGTCCACCTCCTACTCTGCATTATATGGGCTTGCAGAGTCTCATACAATATTTACCTTTGTTTAAAAAAAATTGTTAACAGGAAATAAATTTTCCTGAAATAAAAGCCTCAAAACTTTTTGCTTTTCACTGTTATTGTGGACACAAGCACTTTCTGACTAAGATAAAATGAAGGAAAAATGATTTTAAAAAAAATCCTTTACAGTGTCCTTCATAAGCAGAGACACTCACTGACAAAAGAGTAAAAATACCCCAAAAGTAACAAGGTATTTGTGAAATTATCACTTTCCATTAGTAATTTATTTAAAAAATGGTACTGAAAAATTTTTATATAGTTTCTAATACACAATGTATTCAAATGCATTAAAGTCCAGTGTAAGCAGCAGCTGGTTTTTATGGGCCACAGCACAACTACTCTTTCTCAGGGCAAAGAATTAACCCATAGTCTGCTTTGGTGTCAGTTAGAAAGATGGAAGAATTTGTCTTGCTCTCTGCAAATGGCTAGCTAAAAAAAACAAACCAGAAAAGAAAAAAAGTAACTGTCATGCAGCATGTATGTATGTATCCCCTATGCAGAATTTAATGAGGTGAGTTGGTTTGCATTTTTGTGTCTGAACTTGTTCTTGCACTGCCAGCCTGTCTCACTGGGCGGTGAAATACAACCTATTGACACCTCTGGGCGGGGTAGCTCAATGCAAGATGATGGTCTGAAGTCGAGTTTTGGGAGTCCTGGTCTGATACTAACATTGTCTTACCTGTGACAGGGCTTCTGCACATTTTGAAGTTCCACAGTGTTAAAATTTGTATTTCTGCTTGTTTCTCCACTGCACTTTTGCTCTGTGCTTTAAAGGACCCTTTGCCATCCTTGGATGGTGCAAGTTTCTGCAGTCAGTAACACGGTACTTTACCCCAGACGAGGGTAAAGCCTCATGTTACTCTCTCTGTTTGGTATCTGCTGCACTTTATGTATTTCTGGCAGAACAGTGGTAAGCCTGGCACTGTGCCAGCTGACCCAGGAGGAGCAGCTGTGGTTGCAGTCTCCAGAGGGGGTGGCTCACGCAGCCTGGCCGACGTTGGTCTCTGTGGGTTATCACAAAGGGAAAGACACTGGCCAAATACCCTCATGATTGTTGACATTATAATTTTGTTGCATCTTTCACAGGGCATGGAAGTACACACAGGTTTGCAGTGATCACGCATGGGTGTGGACTCCACACACAAGATGGAGATGCAAAGTCGTTCATTGTGCAGCCAGAATTCCCCTAAATACCAGCACCTAACAGGATATAACAGCATATAAACAGGAAAGATGCTCACCACAGTGTCCCCCAATCACCTGGGGTAGTGCACAGATTTTGCCTATTATGGTAACAGGTAAACAATCCCCTATGAGGTCACAAACTACAACCATCACCTCTCACAGGTCCAACCCTGTCCACAAACTCACAATCCTCTCTCTGCCCATCCCCAGTGACCTGGATACAGTCCCAGGGTCACCCACGGGCCCAGGAAAGAGGCTCTCTCCAGCCTTCAGGGCCCATCTCTCTATCACCACATAGTGTAGCCCAACTCACGTTGAGGGGAAAAAGAATTGACAAGCATCCTCACATGTGAAAAAGCTGCATTTTGGACCTCTATGCACTCTTTGTGCCACCAAACTCAGAAGGAATCCTCTTAGCACGCTTCAACCACAGGAGCTTGCTCCTTCTCTAGAGCAAGTATGGATGTGAAGTTTATGCAGCTGCATCCCTCTTTCAAGTTAATTATATCACTCTGAGCACTTCAGCTATGATCCCACACTGCAGTGCCTTGCGCTTGAACCAGCCTGCCTGTTTCCTTGGGCGCCTGCCACGGAGGTTGCCTCCCTGCTGAAATCCTGGCACATCACCTAGTCCTCTGTAATCCAAGTTTCTTTCAAGCTCATGTACCCAGAATTCACCATTGTAGCCTTGCCTCGTGTCTCTACATGACTTCAGCTGATTTCCAAGTCTCCCTTGGGGAAAGGAGTATATTCAGCCTCATTTAAAAAGAAACCTATTGCTGAAAACCAAAGCTATACAACCTACAACACAATGTACTACCTAAAACAGTTCCTGCATGGCTAGTAAATAATATAAAGCCATTCCCCCACCTTATAATCCTGAGCATCTGTAACAGATACAACCCCACATCCCTGGCACTAGCCCCTTATCCCACTCTTCAAGTGTACTGAAAACAGTGTTGATAACATAGAGATGTCTTAGCTGTTGCTGAGCAGTGCTTTAATCAGAGTCAAGGCATTTTCCGCTCCTCACACCCCACCAGTGAGCAGGCTGAGGGTGCACAAGGAGCTGGGAGGGGACACAGCCGGTACAGGTGACCCCACACATCCAGAAGAATACTCCATACCATATGGCATCATGCTCAGCATATAGAGCTGGAGGAAGAAGAAGGAAGCAAGGGAGCATCCACAGTGATGGAGTTTGTGTTCCCAAGTCACTGTTAGGTGTGATAGAGCCTGGGTTACTTGGAGTTGGCTGGACACCTGCCTACCCATGGGGAATGGTGAATGAATTCCTCGTTTTGCTTTGCTTGTGTGCACAACTTTTGCTTTACCTATTAAACTTTCTTTTTTCTCAACCTAAGAGTTTTCTCACTTTTACTCTTCCAGTTGTCTCTCCTAGCCCACTGAGGGGAAGTGAGCAAGCAGCTGTGTGGAACTTAGTTGCCAGCTGGTGTTCAACCACCACATCCAGTTAAGATAATTGGGTGGTCCTGGTATGAGGCTTTGCAAATCTTAATGATCAGCAAAACCCCTCCTCAGCTCACTTCTTCTGAAACACTAACTTGAATATTAAACATTCTCTGCTAGATGCAGCCTACCAAATCTTGCATGCAGCACTCATTCCTCACAGCAGAAGGTCTTACCTAACATGTGCACCTTGCAGGCACTAGGAATGTATGTTTCTCATTAGTCTCAGCAGTGCTGGTGAATTTCAGCTCTAATTGTAATCGTGCATCATGGGCCCCAAGTCACCAACTCCTTACACCTAAACAATCTCCTTTCCTACAGTAACCCCAGCCCTTCTCCATATGGATGCTGCAGGATCTTGTTGAATTTCTTCATTCCTTGCTGTCACAGAAATGGGACATGGCTGGGGGTGACAGGGATGAACTGAGAAGGTTCAGTTCTGAGCCTGGTGTTAGGATTGGGGTAAAGATTTGTTTCTCGCAAAAAATTGAAAAAATCTGTGTTTATTTTGTATCCCTACAAGAACATTAAAGCTAGAATGGAGACTACAGCTGGTAGGGGACAATTCAGGGTAACAGGGCGGGATAGGATATGGGTCCTTTCAGTGAAGGCTGGAGTTGCAGCCAGAGGTTCAGATGGAAAGGGCTAATCCAAAGAGGTAGCAGGGGATAGAGATGCTAGTCACAACTGCAGATTAAACTCTGGGTTCTGATTAAAACTAGGGTTAGAGTTTGACCCTAATCCAGGGTTTAAGAGGGTTGAAGAGTCAAATGACTACTGGATTGAAGAGATGCATTGAGTCAGGCTGCAGATGACCCTGGCAGGGTAAATTAACTCACTGTTTTGGCTGGGGGATTGCTAGGAGGTGATTGGTAGGATATATGTAAACTCTGTGGCTGGGTTAGAGTTAACATGACAGTTTGGTTCACAGGAGTCTGAAGAATTCAGGAAAATGCAGGAACTTCTAAGACCTGTAGGATTTTGATGAGGTTTACTTTCTTGATGAACCTGGTAAGTGTGGAAGCTATGACGGGGAGAAGTGTTAGACTCGTTCAAGATTGTTTTGGATAGTGCTTGATTCTGGCTATATTGACTCTGTTAAAGGAGGCAGGGGCCTCCGAATGAGAGTTCAACTATTGTATTTTTTTGGGAAGAATAGAATTGATTAAGTTGGACAAATTTTGGTAAGTTTAAAGTTAGAGTTAGTTCTGAGTAAACATAGTTTGACTCCACCGATAATAACACTTGAGAGTTCAAAGGTTTTATGCAGGTGTCAAGCATCCTGGCTAAAAGCAGCAGGCAAAACAAACACACCTATATAAAAAGTGTTTGTACAAATCAAACATTAACTGGTGTTCTCAGTGTCCCATACAGGAAATGCACATACACACACACACACACACATAGTTAAATGTATGGGCTGTAAGAAAATTGAGGAACTGAGGTATCACTGTGGGAAGGTTTCAGAAAAACAGAATACTTCAGCTCAAGGCCTAGCTATCAATTTTACCAAAGATGGAGGCTACCACTCAAATTCTCATTAAGTCCAGTAGTTACCATTGTAGAACTCAGACAGTAGTATTTATAAATTTTCCACAGTTAATTTGAAACTAAACCATTCATCCATTTTTCTAAGTCTTCTGAGTTACATCTCCTTTGAGAATCACAGAATCACAGAATATTCTGAGTTGGAAGGGATCCATAAAGATTGTTGAGTCCAGCAATTTAGTGGCCCATATGGGGATCAAATATGCAACCTCAGTGTTATCAACACCATGCTATAATCAACTGAGCTCATCTCAGATTATTCATGAAGGATAAGGAGTAACATACATAAATAATAAATTGCATAATGCACATTGCATAGAGGAATACAGTAGCCTATGCACTCATACAACAAATTTTGTGGGTAGCTTGGTTCGGTATTTATAGAAAATCATAGTGGTTCTTCAAAATCGTTGAATCAGTATTTCAAGAATTGAAATTTACAAAAGTGCTCAGAGTGATCTTTCATACTAGAATATTTAATAATATACTTTGGAGGTACATATTCAATTTCACTGAAAACCACAAGTCAGTTTATGTATTATACCTCAGAACAACCTCTGGTATCACTTAGATGTCTTGCAAAACCTTATTCAAAAGCCAGGAGGATTTTCCCCTTGTCTTTTTGGGTTATGTTCATCAACAGATAAATCCTACAGCCTGTAAAACAGTCTCACTGACCTTAGTGGAGCTGCTCATGAGAGAAAATGCTGCTGGGCAGAGAACACCCTTTAATAAAAATGAACATGGAAAGTGCTGAGGTTAAGTTTCACCCTTCTCCTTCTCATTGCAACAGACACTTTTGCCTTCAAATACACCATTACATGTATCACGTGCTTGCTCTAAAAGAGCGAAATAGCAGACAAGTGCATGAAAGAGAAGGGGCGTTTGGCCTCTTTAAATGTGGGGTTAAAAAAAGCCAGTTGCTGGGATGGGTGCTCTAGTACTGGGTTCCCTGGCCTAGAAGGATGGGGAACAAGTTAGCCTCCTATCTGTAGTGGCTCTATTTTTAAGCACAGCTTTAGGGCATTAGACTGCAGGCCACAATTCCCAACATCTGGTTATTCCTTATGGCTCCTTTCCTGCAGTTTGCTGCTTGAGGAAGTACCGTGACAACCACCCTGACACTGGTTTCAGGTGGGAAATCTGATTCAGAAGTCTGTGCAGGTCTACTACACCACTGGTAATCCCGAGAGCAGGGTTTCCTCCATTTCTGTGGTTTGCTTAAGTCATGGGAGTTCTGTCAGCCTGAATGAAGCAATTAATATTACTTAATTTTTTTTTGCATGCCTTTGTGCCTTACAAGTTGCAATTATAAATTATAAATTGAGTGACATACTTACAAGAGTGTATCAGTTAATATGACAGATTCTTTCAATTATAAGCACTCATTTTGGTATTAGTTTCTTCCAGCAAACAATAATTGATGAGGGCAAAAATATTTGTCAGGAGATTTCTAAAGATTTGTCTAGTTTCTTTTAAAAATTCCCCAAACTTCAAGCTGAAAAAATACTGATAGAGAAAATGCCTGGTGGTGTGGGGTTTTAGGGTTTTTTTTTAACAGTGTGCTGAATTTCTAAATACATGAGGGTTTTTTCCCCTTCCTTTTTAATGGAAAGTTTTAGAAACGTACATTCTCAATCATCCTCACTGGCTCTAACTTCCAAGTGGAAAATCCAGTTGCATTACATGTTACCAGCAATTACATTCCTAAAACGAGAACCTACACCAGAAGCAGAGCAGTCCAAGGGCAAGTCTGCTCTTTAGTGTGACATCAGAGGATGGATGAAGAAACCCATTAACCAAAACTCTGGTTACATGCTGCAGGGCTGCCTGGAAATGAAGGGAATCAATGACTGCAGGCTGCACACAGCGCTGCTCCACTCTAGACTGAGACAATAACCAAAATTGGACAAGCCCAAAAAATAAGTCTGCAAAAAGTAAAGCCTTAGACTTGCTATGTTTTCCCAAACCAATTCACGATGGTGCCTGAAGCTTCTATCCTGGAAATATTGCAGTTCAAGGAAGCTCTTGTTTCTGTGCTCATTGTTGTATTTCACAGCCATTTCTCAGCACTTTGTCAGTCTTTTGGTCTCTCCTTGTACACAGGGTGTTTATAAACTGTGAATGTTTACGGGTTGTTTCAGTTTGCTGCTTCAAGGAGAAGTTTAATCAGATTTTCCTTTTCTTTTCAAAGCTGATCATTTTTCTCTGGGGTGCTCTTCTCTTGGGTGGGAGATGGGACGTGCATCGGGAAGCTCCTCTCTGGCGTTTCCTGGAGGCTGCTCCCTTTTTTTCGTACGTGCCCACCTCCCCAGTCTGTCTGCCAGCCTTCTGCTGTTTCCATGGATTGCAGGAGACATCTTGTGGTCATGAAGCAAAATCACGGAGCATGCAGAGTGAAGTCTGCGAGGGCTGAGTAGTGATAGACTTCCACTGCCTCCCAAGCACTTAGTTTTCCTTTCACTGATGGGGAAAAAGGGGAGTAGGAGTCATCCATCTGTCTGAAGGGGCCTCATGAACTAGGGCAGCCTGGCTGAGCTAGGACAGAACGAAGATTTGAGGCTGTGAAGGTGACATATGGGACATTGTCAGCCTTGTATGTGAGTGACCTGTGAAATCTGCTGCAGCTGGCTCAGGCAGATGTTTCCTCGCTGAGGCCTTGCTAGCAATGTGTCTCTGTGCTTGCAGCCACCTCTCTCCTGGAAGGAATGCTAATACAGTTTGCCACAGAGCATGGGAAATGAGGAAAAGCACAACAAACGAGAGTGCATTTTTATTTAACTTCAGCTCAGTAATATTTCTGTGACACCATGGAAATGGACATCATTCAGTCACCTAAACCTCACTTATGACAGTCTGTGGAATTAGGATGCTGTCAGCATTCTTAGCAGATCAATGCAGAGGGAGAGTTCCATTGAGGTAGCTTGTTATTTGAAGGTGTCTGTTCAGAGAAAAAAAAGTGGATTAAAAAAAGTATAAAAAAAGCAAGAAGGAAAATAAGAACACAACAGGGAAGCAGAAAGAGAGGGCAAAATGTTTTTATGATTAGTAACAGGCATCTGTCTCTGATGATGATTACAATTATTGGGCAATTATGTAACAGCATTTCTCAGCTGGCCTGGACTTTTACTGTGGTTTGGTGCCATGCCCCTACATTTAAAAAATGACAGTACATGCCTCGAAGAGAGCCTCAGCTATGACACAAGATAGAGTAGATGAAGGAGAAAAATAAGTGGATTGTGAAAGGGTGATGGAAGACATGATACCTACCAGTAATAAAAGGATGGGGGCAGTTCTAAACTTACCACCATACCATGCTGTGCTATTAAAAACCTTGTGAGAGAGCAGAGCAATAATGAGTATCCATGCTACGTGAGCTGGGGACAACAGCAGCAGCAAAAGGTAACTCCTAGAAGATGTATAACAGAAACTGACTCAGAAATCATTCAGTAGAACTTATGTCAGGCCAAGCAATTTGGTATTGAGACCATATAGCAATCATTTGTCCCCAAGCTGCTATTATCCATGGTGAGGAAATGTTACTTGCAAGTGTGCAGTGAAAAAGAACATGATCTTCCAGACCCCATGGAGTCACAGTTTATTAGTAGAGACTTGCAGAAGATGAAAATTCTATCTGGCAAAAGACTGCCCACTCATCCTCATTAGCTATGGCACCAGTAACTCCACAAGTTCTATGCAGAAGGGTATTTCATAAAGGATTAGTGTCAGGTCGACCTGGATACTTCATTTTGTGATGTGGAAATTCAATATTTTATAATAAAATATAAAATTAAACGAACAATCATTTTGGGGGAGAAAAATAAAAGAAAAAGCAAAAAGCACTTCAGAATGTTTCTACAAGTGACAAAAGAGCATTTCGCAAAATTTCCACAACTTCTCTCCCTTTTCTTTCCCCTTTGTTGAATGAAATTACTGAGAAAATTATGCTATTTTGCAAATGATAAAGAAAGTGAATTCTCTGTTCTAACACTGTTTTCCTAACAAGCTCAATTAACCAGTTCACTTGTCTTTCAGAGGTAAATTTTCTACCCCTTCCTTGAAAACTTTGTACAATTAATGCTCGGCCCAGCTGTAACAGCTCTGCATGCACTGCCTCAAAATAGAGCAGCACTTCTGCCGCCAAATGCCAGCCCCACTGTGGGGGCCACTGCATCTCGGGCAAGATGTCCTCTTGGAGGAAGACTGGGGAAACAGCACAAACATGGTCTGGTCCTTCTAATCTCCTTGGAGCTTGCTGTGGCCCTATGTGCAGTGTACACCTGCCCTAATTTATATCATAGAATCACAGAACCGTGGAACAGCCCAGGTTGGAGGGGACCTCAAAAGTTCATCTGGCCCAACTTTTCTTGGGAAAGGGAGCCTCAATGAAATTGTGTAGCAACCTGACCGGTCTCAAATTGAAAACCTTCTGCGATGGGGACCATTTTCCTGGTAAGGTTGTTCCACTGAGTTATTATTCTCACTGTAAAAAATTTCTGTCTTACATCAAGATGAAGTGTCTCCTAGTACAGCTTGTACCCATTGCCTCTTGTCTTTTCCATGTGTGTCCTTGTGAAGAAGGAGCTTCTGCCCTCCTTGTATCTGCCCTCTAAGCACTGGAATACTGTGATGAGGTCCCCATAAGCCTTCTCTTCTCCGTGGATGGAAGATCTAACTTCTTCAGTCTTTCCTCATGGGGCAGGTTCTCCAGCCCTTTGACCATCTTTGCAGCCTTCATTTGAACCCTCTCCAGTCTGCTTCTGTCTTTCTTGAATTGTAGTAACCAGAATTGGACAGAGCATTCCAGATGCAACCTGACCAACCCTGAGTGGAATGATCACATCTCCATCTCTGCCAGTAATGCTCCTGTGGCTGTAGCCCAGGACCCAGTTTGACTTTGTTGCTGCAGCTGTGCTCTGCTGACTTATGTTCAGCTTTTGTTGTACACCAGGACTTTTCAGCAAGGCTGTTCCCCAGCCACACAGATCCTAACCTGTACTGGGCTCTTCAGTAATTTTAAATCTCTGCTGCATTTGCCTTTCTTGGCTGCTGAAATACCTGGGAACAGCTGAACATAAGAGAAAGACCTGTACAACCCAAAATCTGTCTCCTCTTAAATATTCTCTGTGCTGGGGTCTCCAGGAGAGGACAAGATATGGCCTCGGGGCTTTTCATTAGCTTCATTCCATGTGCCTCTTGGCCATGATTTTCTTTCTAACCAGCACTGATGTTGAAATGGATGGCCTAATATATCTGAAAAATGTTATTCAACCCTCTTCCTTACCTGCACAACGGTGGGTAGATCCTCATCAACTCTGGGCTTTCCAAGGGCTCTTTACAAATTGCAAGTAGGGAATTCCTGTGTCTAAGAGATGCCTGTATGTGCTTCAGGGTGGCAGACTTGTCAGCATAGAGCAGGCACCATGTATTGCTCTGATGTAAAAATTGAGGTGCAGTACTTTGCCATTTGTATAGCTGGCTAGTTCAGAACTAACATTATAAGCTACAATATTGAATGAATTTTGCTGATAAATAGGCATTACTGACACAGTACTATCTGAGAATGCTAAGCCTGATCAAACAATTAGCTTATCTCTTCCTCTTGCCTGATAAGGTGAGTGTAACCATGATCAATGTGGAATGCTTGGACATACCACACTCTGGTATTTCATATCTGCCTCACTTGCAAAGCTGTGGTTTTAGTTAAACCTGCTTGGCAATAAGCACTGAGCATGTTTGTCTCCAGGCTCCTGCAGATACCCTTTTGCAGTACCCAGCTTTTGCAGTGCCCAGTCTCCAAACTCCACCATGGACTCTGGTTATGTTTGAGGGACCAGTCAGTAATGTTAATATGTAGATGAAGCACACAGCTGTCATCCACAGAGTGCAGTTTTGAATTGCCCTGTATACCAGTGTCACAGGAAAAGGATGACATGGGCAGAAGTTCTATTTATTAAGTGTTGAATTTTGAAATTTTAGTCACATTTGAAGTAAGATTTTGGTGTGGCGGGGGGGAGGGAGAGGACAGAAACCTTGAAGTCCAATCCAGAATAGATGCTTGATTAGGCACAACTCCTAATTAAGCTGTGAAACTCGTTTCACATAGCTGAAGCAAGTCAAAGGTATAAAACTGTTCAAAATGCAATTAGACGTTCATAGGGAAAAGTCAAACAAGGACAGAACGTCAGAATGAAGATACACTTAATATCTCAGTAATTCCTTAAGCCACTAACAGCCAGAAGCTGTAAGTGCTTGGGGAAAAAGTGTCAATATAGGCATGTGCTGTTCTTGTGGTCTTTCCTAAGCATCTGTTGGCAGCTGCTGTTGGAGGTAGGCAAGCAGTTTTGATGGACCATTGGTCTGAGACAATACAACAGTTTTTATGCTTTTGAATCTCCAACTCTGCTCACTACAACTCCTAGGTCCCGCAGTCCCAGAGACTTCCATTCGAGTGTCTTGCATTGCAAAAACTCACCTCAAATGTGGGGCTCTATGCTTTCTCATACAAGTATTCTAAGCAGAACGGTTTTCATACAAGATAAAACAAAAAAACCCCACAGAAAGTTATAGCATCTATAAGGTCTTGTGCATTTCCTCCTGTGTCTGTACAAGCAAATGTGGGAGCGCTCCTAGAAAATCAGAGCAGGGTATCAAACTTACGTCTCAGCAAACTGCTATTAATGTCTGCTATTGTTTCTGCAATAAGTTCCTCTCACCAGAACTTTGGCTTAGAGTAGGGGAAAGCCTAGATTTTGTCAGCTGCCGCTTTCTGTTGATGATTCCTTGAACACTTTAATTAGAAACACACCTGATAGTTCCTTTCAAACACATGGTGAACAGCTGTCGCATGAGCACAGTAAAATTTCTGCACAGTAGTTTTCTCACAAGAGACCCATTGCTAATATAGCAAAAATACTGCTAAAACTGTGGGCCTTGGGCCATGTAGATTGTACTAATGTTGGTGAAAATTAGTTTTATGGGCTTACGTCTAATAATACCAACAAAACAGTGAATCCAGAAATGGGATAAATGCTAAATACAAACTCTGCAAAGTAACAGCAATATGGTATGTGTTATGTGTGCATGGAAAAGAAGCCAGCTGATTATTCGTATTGTGCCTGAAAAAGAGACTATTGAGGGACTAATTTCTGGTAATATTAATCATATCTTAAGTATATTTGACCCCCACAGATCAATTGCTGTTTTCAGGAACTGAATGCCGCATGACATAAAAGCATTCCCAAAGGAAATCTATTCTTCTCTACCCAAATGTCATTATCTAAAAGTGGATAAAGATTATTTGCATAGAGAATGTGAAGAAGATATTTTTCAGCTATTACAATGCCTCTGGGATTAGCACTTTCAGAGGAGATAATTTCTTCTTCCTCTTATTTTTTCTTTTTAAATAGAAGAATAAGTCAAATTCTCATTCTGGATTTTATTTTGTTTTTCTTTTTCTGCAGGTAATCAGTGGCAAAACCTCCTGCTTTCCACAATTTTGTTTTAATGCAAAGGTATCAAAGACAATCTTTCTTTTAGCAGTGGCAGGAGCAAAACATAGTTTTGTTCCTTTTTTTTTCTATTTCTTTGGACTACCAGAGGCTCATACTGCAAAAGACACACGTGGTTAGACGCTATGTAAGAAATATGGATAAGATACTGTTCATAACTCTATAGAGCAAAAATACCTTGCTCCTAGCAGTAGTAGAAATAGGAATTATAGAAGTGTAATGTGTTAAGGATTTTAATAATATCTAATTCTAATTTTAATAATATCTAATCTAATTCTTTGGTGAAAGGCATCAAGTGTATCTAGGCCACTGGCAAAGATATTTGTCAAATAATTTGTAAATGCCGTGAATGAAGGGGGTCTCTCAGAGTTTCTCTATCCCTTGGTCCTGAGGCTGATTTGCTTTACAATGAGACGATTCACCACATATCTAACATAGTTAATCTTTGCTGAAAACCAAAATTATTTCTTTTTGTCCTACTTCCATCTGGTCAACAGCACTCTTGTTTCACCAAACAGTAGTTCATAGCTTGTCCCACACTCCTCTTGCAAATCATAGAATGGTTTGGTTTGGAAGGGACCTTAAAAATCATCTAGTTACAAACTCCAGCCATGGCCAGGGTTATCTTCCAATAGACCAGGTTGCTCTAAGTCCCATCCAACCTGGCCTTGAACACTTCTAGGGATGGAGCATCCACAATTTCTCTGGCAACTCATTCCAGTGCCTCACTACCCTCACAGGAAACAATTTCTTCCTAATATCTAAATCTAAACATACCCTTTCAGTTTAAAGCCATTTCCCCTTGTTCTATCACCACACAACCTTGTAACAAGTCCCTCTGCAGCTCTCTTGTAGTCCCTACTGAAAGGCCACAAATAGGTCTCTCCAGAGCCTTCTCTTCTCCAAGTGGAATGATTCCAATTCTCTCAGACTTTCCTCATAGGAGAGGTGTTCCATCCTTCTCAATAAAGCCAGAAATAAGGCTCTGCAGTCATCTCACATCAACACATTGACACTACCCCAGTGCCACCAGCACCATGAAGGTTTTTCCAGCCAGGACACACTTCAGCCCTTGCAGAAGCATCTGTAGGGACCAGAGAAACTCCCTGAACTCCATCGCTGCTTCTCACTCCTGATGCGGCCTCAAGATCCCTGTGTGTTTTAATCAAAATGATTGTTCAAGAAGAGTTGCAAAAAAATGCAGGAAAAGCTCAAAATGAACTTGTGCAAGGGGATCTGGAAAGGGTGGAAGAAGCAGAACTGGGCTTGGAGGGGCTCCAGCTGCAGCAGATGTTGTGCTGCTGCTGGGGCACGCTGTTGAAGTGGCAGCACAGGGACCCCTCAAAAGCATGTATCTAGAGTGGTATTGCAGCTTTCTTCAGGGAAAACTGTTGGAAAATCCAGCTCATCTGACTAGAGCTGTACAATTTATCTCCCATCCCATCAGGGCACTGCCGGTCCCTGGGGACCATGGGAGCTCCCTGCTGGGTCTGTCAAGGCAGGTTCTGGCAGCTGGGGCTCATCCCACACCACAGCTGGGAGCATTGGGCACCTCCCTGGGGCTGGTGACAGGCCAAGATGGACCTGCAGGTGGAGGCAGGAAACCTGGGTGCTGGAGACTGGCCCTATTGTGGCGTTGGGGCAGGGGACTGATGGCCATGGCAGACTGGCGTGAAGTTCCAGGCTGTGGGCAGGGTAGGGGGAGTTCTGAAGAGGGTGGACAGAGATAGGCAGGGCTGGCAGTGCCTCAGGGCTATGACAGTACTTGAATTTTCATGCTTTCCCTCCTCTGCATCCTTCTCAATTAGTTGCACTTATGGCACTAAAATCTGGTGGATATGAGGTGCTGATGTTAAGTCTTTTGAGACTAACCAGTCCGATACGATCCTTTGGCACGAATGCTGTGGCTAGTGCACTCTTTATCTGTGTTTTGCAAGGTAGAGTTGATTTCCATAGAGCAGATACCTGGTCCCTGTCAGTGCAGTTATCAATTAATCAATCCAACTTTGAAAAACACAAGGGTCACTTCTTCAAAAGTTCTTTCTAAGTGTCACAAGAGATGTAAAGCTGAAAAGTGCCATGCTGATAAAATATCTTTATAAGCATATTTTGTCTGAAATGGGTCATGTTCCAGTAGCATGCAAAGTGCCAGAGCAGCAATTGCAAGGGCTCAACAGCAGTTCTATGCACACCTGAAGACTTGACACTTGCCTTCCTCTCTAGGTTGTCTGTGTACTACCCAGATGTTGTCACCTCTCCATGTCTCTGCATGAAGAACTGCTGAAACTAATGTCAAATGAGGAATTCTTCAGATACTAAGGAATGAATTCCATCATATTTCTCTCTATTGCCTGGATAAGTTTTAGATCATGTCAGATTTCCTTCAAGGTTTTGCTAGGATCTTTGGGACAAGCTGTGACAAAGAGACAAGTTTATGTTCCTGAATATCTTCAAACCAAACTCAGAACCTTATCTGTTTCTTTGGCCAAAACAAGGGTGGGTCAACTCAAAACTTACTCGGTTCAATATTTAGCTAAATGAGATTGAATAAGTGAAACTAAAGTAATGAGTTTTTGCAGTGATCACGCATGGGCGTGGACTCCACTCACAAGATGGAGATGCAAAGTCATTTATTGCGCAGCCAGAATTCCCCTAAATACCAGGACACCCAGGATATAACATCATATAAACAGGAAATATGCTCACCACTGTGTCCCCCAATCACCTGGGGTAGTGCACACATTTTGCCTGTTATGGTAACAGGTAAACAATACCCTATAAGGTCACAAACTACAACCATCACCTCTCACAGGTCCAACCCTGTCCACAAACTCACAATCCTCTCTCTGCCCATCCCCAGTGACCTGGATATAGTCCCAGGGTCACCCACGGGCCCAGGAAAGAGGCTCTCTCCAGCCTTCAGGGCCCATCTCTCTATCACCACATAGTGTAGCCCAACAAGTTTTCCCCTCTGATGTGAAACAAAAAAGTTAAAAAACATGAATTGGAACTGCCAAGAGCAGAGCCACGGTTCCTCCTGCCCGCTGGTGTGGGCGTGAGTCACAGTCCTTCATTCCCAAATAAAGTGTGGGTTGAAGAAATTCGCTTGTGACTACAGAGATGCTGCCCCCTGGGTAAAAGCAGAGCCTCTCTCAAAACCTGGTTCTTAAATTTCCAAAGTCACAAATCAAGGTGAGACATGGTACACTGTCACCTGACAATGACAATTTTTTCTCTCCTGTCTGGCTTTTTCAGTTGAAATGAAGTATGAATTGACTAAACCCCAAACGGACGGCTTATATTTACTTGTAAATAAATATCTTGCCATTAGAGACTATTATATGTGTGCAAAGAACTCTATTTTCCCCTGATGTCACAAAAGTAATTTACCAGAATATCTTTTTTTTTTTTTTTTCTCGGAATGGTGGTGCTTAATCATTTTACGAAAATGTGGGTAAGAACTGTCATGTGTCCTTTGCCTTGTAAAGAACCATTAAGCTTTGGACCTATTAGCTGGTGTTTGGAGGTTTCATTTTTCTCTCTTTGTAGTTATATAATGAAATATTTATTGAAAAAGAAGAAGTAACCGTTAACTCCCTTCCATCAGTAAACAAGTGTCTCCTTCACCTTGTGAAAATGTAGGATGGACATCTCTTCAATTAAACTACAGTGGATATATGGGTTTGCTGAAGACATTTTATCTGGAAAGTGGAACATCTGTTCTGCCTCTCACATTTTTCCTCAAGGAATTCCTCTTTTAAGCTATCAGAGTTTTACATTCTGCCAAGGATTTTATTTATCACTCTGACACGTTCAAAACTGCTAACTTGAAGTCCATCCAAACTATACTAAAGTAACTATGGTAGCTGGAGGATTTTATACTTGGTTTGCTGTCCTAAAGTTTGTAAGCACCTGTTTTCCTGTAAGCATGTGCACGACTTAAATAATTCATTCTCTTGTGCCCTTTCTCATCAGACACAATACAGAAGTCACTTGTAATAGTGTCTAATTTCATCTTAGGCATTTCTGTTTTGTAATTCTTTATATCTTTTTTTAATATGTGCCTTCCATTTCAATATTAACTGACACCACTGTGTTTTTGGCTTTTATGATGCAATTAAGATAAAACAGTAAAAAAAAATAGGAATGCTAACCCCTGACATTTCAGATGCTTAAGAGAGTCACAGACGCTTTTAGTGTATGGCCATGTCAAATTATTTCTCTAATAATGTGTTATTATTATGTTTTCTGAGATACTGTTTCAAACATACTTATTTTCAACTACTTATTAACAGACAGATTGTCAAAGGGACTCAGCACCCACCTGCAAAGGGATAATGATTGTTAAGCCCTTAAACACTCACCTTTGCAGTACTTTAGTCCAGATATTCAAGTAAACCTGGCACCCACTTCCAAGTGTGTGAACATCTGGAACTTCTTCTGATGCCCAAGTGAGAGATGGGTATTCATGAAAGTCTATTCACATGCACCTTTTCTTTGACATCAGGCTCCTAAAATACAATGTATAGTCCTGAAAGAAAGTTGACTTGCAATGTTATTAAACTTAGTCAAAATAAGTCCTGGGTTCCATTAAAAAAAAATCTGTTGCCATACATGGGAATCACCTAAAGGCAGTCTGAGCCTGTATTACATCTGACTGAGTTCTGACACAGAAGTTAGTAGCACTAACCTTTCACCAGACATGGCAGATGAGTCTATTGTGTAAACTCCTACCCTGTGAACGCATCTGAGCCTGACCTTTAAAACACCCAACCTTTCAGCTGTGACTCCTTTTCTCATCAATCCCACTACTTGCTAAATTTCTAAATTTCATCATCTATCTTCATTGCAAGTGTTTTTGGCTGGGGAGGAATGGGAACTGAATTGAGCTGGTGGGGCATTGAAGAAGTATCTCAACAAGAGGTACTCATGATCACTTTAGGAAAAAATAGTCCGATAGCACCAAACTACATTCCTTTCTTTGCCTACTTCACTTGCTGCACTTGGTGTCTGAGGACTTTGCTGTATTCTTTTTAATTCATACACTTTGGCTAAAATTTCAAGTAATAAAATATGAATAGAAAATTCAGCCTATTAAAATATTTTATTTTTATTATCTTAGAACCTCAAAGCAGATTCCAGGTGGTCTAAATGTGAGAACTGGGACCTCTTCATTTATAAAGTGGGTAGCGGAAAATATTGAATGCCCATTTCTTGTGTTAAACAGAGAATTTTCCAATTCTGCTTGCTTAGCTGGTTTTCTCCTCTCTCAGTATCTTCTGTCAGTAATAAATTAAGTCCAGATTAAAGCAATATGTTTGATCTTTGAAGTACAATGTATAGAGGAAAAGGTTCTTTTAAATGTGAAAGTACCGCCCTGTCAATTCTTCCTCCTCTTCCATCATGTTTAAGGACATCTGATTTCCAACTGCCTTAGTCTGTAATCTTTAAATAATAATTTTCCCAGGAGAACAGGGAAATGGTGACAAGTATAATGATGTTCGTTATTTTGGCAATATTGGTTAAATAGGATTTTGATATGCATTCTTATTCATCAAAAACTTGCAATTTGAAAGACTACACCAGATATTTACAATTTCATAAAAGTTGTTTCATTTCATGACCTCTCTTTCACTTCTGTGTCTGATCTTCTATTTTGCTTGTCACCATTCAGCCACTCAGCTCCCAAATCTAGTTTTATATGCCAATTAAACACAGTATTTGACTTGCCCAAAACACCAGATACTGCAGATCTGAAACGAACCATGAGGAGCTGCATCAAAGCAATTTGAAATAGGATTTCAGTTGTATGGGCTTCATCCACCTGTGCTTACCCAGGCACCTCTAAAATCTCCAAAAAGATCAATTTTCAGAATAAAATCAAGATTTTATGACAGTTTAAACAAGAAAACTGGGAAGGAATTGTTCATGCTGCCATTCGTGGTTCTGCAAATATGTTTCCTTCCTAATTTTGCCCATATGCAGCTGCATGTTCTTCCTAATTAATGAATTGCCCTCAGGTTACTCACCCAGACACATCTAATCTATCTCTGTCCAAAATGACTAAACTCTATGCTGCATTAAAGATGTAAAAGGCCACAAATTACTTTCTTGATCTTTTCAACTAGATCACTACTTACTGAATGACATTCTCTCCATGTGGCATTCAGGGTGATTTCATCACCTCAGGGCTGAAGCTTTCAGTAGAAGTGAAGTAAAACCTGTACTTCTAAAAAGCTTCTCAGCTCAGATTCCAGTTCACTTCAGGTTTACTCTTATAATAACAAGAATCCAATAAAATGTGTAAGTATGCACTTCTTCCATCTTTAAAGCACTTTAAGCTAAGTTTCTTGAGAAAAATTTCCAACTCAGGTTGTGATTGAGATGAATTTGCTACAGAAGGGTACTTTTTCCAGACCTTACAGTAAGCAAATGTGTGCAATTAGCATGTAAAGCATATAGAGCAAATAGGAATAAGAACATGTCATCTTTAATACCAGCTGACCTCCACTGCAGTGTATGGGTGATGCAGTAAGGCTGCATGCAGTTGTCGTATTTTTTCTTACATTGCTTAAAATTGTTTCCTCCTTAAGGCCTCTGAGAGCAAAAAAAACCACTCCATGCTCTTCTGCCT
Source organism: Ifrita kowaldi (assembly GCA_013398055.1). NCBI lineage: Eukaryota > Metazoa > Chordata > Aves > Passeriformes > Cinclosomatidae > Ifrita > Ifrita kowaldi. Next base: position 599,826 of record VZRS01011059.1, read on the forward strand.
CCTATGAAATGAAATATCAACAGTACTTGTTAGGCTAAGGAATTGGAAATTATAGTGCTGGATGTGAATTCCCTGCAGGAGTCCAGGCAGCAGGCATGCTTGCTTATCACACTGAACGCAAAAAATTGTCCATACAATTTGACCTCTCTTTCAAGTGTGAACACCACAAGAGAAGCAGTTATCAGCACAGTAGTACTGAGGATTAGGTAGCAAGCACAAATTTGGCCAGAGACTTACATTTAACACAACACATTCTCTGCAATCTTTAGCTGAGTGCCAGTGAAATTTGCCAGTGAAACCAAGCCTTATAATGCCCAACCCATAAGAAAAAGGAAGAGAAAAACCCCAGTTGTGTACTTCTAAGTAGTATGTTGAAAAAGAGCAGCAGATGTGGAGCTTATCTCCCACTTTGGGACCATTTTCCCTGTATAATCACAGGGAAGCAGTCTCTCTTGTGCTTACAGTTTCTTATTCATGCCTGTCCTCTCTTTTCAGATTGTGAAGCCTGTGGGTAAGAACCATTTCCAACAGGTGCATACAGTGCCTGACAGAGTACACTTCTTGTACTAGCCAGCACATTGAGATTTGACCATAGTGGGAACAAAAATGTGAGGGGAACATTGAGGAACTCTCTGTCAGTGTAATAAGATAATATTGAAAAAACATTTTCTGCTCTTTCTGTTTGGTTTAATGTAAGTTAGAAATGTGAGTGAAACAAATCCATTGCTTATTTAGAATGCTTAAAGGCTTTTGCTGGCTTCAGAAGTTTATTTTTCAAGTATCCTTTGATCAAATCATGCTTGCAAGACAAAACTATAACCTTTTCTTAAAAATAGATTAGAAGAGAATGGGTTCTGGAGAATGATACCTGAAGCCAATTGTATGAGATTCAACAAGGCAAAGTGCCAGGTCCTGCACTTGTGTCGCAACAATCCCATGCAGAGCCACAGGCTGGGGGCAGAGTGGCTGGGAAGCTGCTCCCTGGAAAAGGAGCTCTGGCTGAGCAAGAGTCAGCATGTGCCCAGATGGCCAAAAAGGGCAATGGCACCCTGGCCTGGATCAGCAATAGTGTGGCCAGCAGGACCAGGGCAGTGGTTGTCCCCCTGTACTCGGCACCGGTGAGGCCACACCTTGAATCCTGTGTTCTATTCTGGGCCCTTCACTACAAGAAGGACATTGAGGTGCTGGAGCATGTCCAGAGAAGGGCAACGGAGCTGGGGAAGGGTCTGGAGAGTGACTCATATGGGGAGCGGCTGAGGGAGCTCGGGCTGTTCAGTCTGGAGAAAAGGAGGCTCAGGGGAGACCTAATTGCTCTCTACAACTACCTGACTGTAGAGGTTGTAGCAAGGTGGGGACTGATCTCTTCTCCCAAGTAACAAGCACCAGGATGAGAGAAAATGCCCTCAAGTTGTTCCAAGGGAGGTTTAGAACAGATATCAGGAAAAAATTCTTTACTGAAAAGGCAACTGGACATTGGAAAAGGCTGCCCAGGGAAGTGGTGGAGCCTCCACCCTTGAAGTGTTCAAAAGGGGTGTGGATGGTGCACTTGGGGATGTGGTCTAGTGATGGACTTGACAGTGCTGGGTTAAGAGCTGGACTCGATCTTGGAGATCTCTTCCAACTTCAATGAGTCTATGATTCTATGAATTTCTTTTTTTTCATTTAACTACAAATATTATCAGTTTGGGAAAAACAGATGTGATACTGCCATGCTTTCTTGTTTTCTGAACTACTTTTCTGCTCCTGTTTCAAGGCACCTGTAAAAGGTGCCTTGAAAATCATAAAGTCCACAGCTGGCATGCTATATCCTTGTTTTGGTACCCCTCCTGATTGGCAATTCTGAACTGTTGTCATTCTAATGTTGTATACTGACTACCACTGCATGTTTCTGCTTTCTAATTGTGTTTGGATTCTTGAGGAATAACTACAGTGTAAAGAATTCTGGACCTCAGGCACTCGCCCAATATTTAGGACAGTGTAATCAACCCCCTGGGAAGATAATACAGGAAAACTTGATTGCTGGTGCCAATAGGGTTTCTTTTCCAGGTCAGTGCATGAAGTGAGGTCTGGAAGGTGGTTATTTTCCAATTTGTTTCTTTTCCTAGTCATTAAAGAGGCCAGATTAGTCACCTCCATCTTGTAGACCTTTCTGCAGGATCCAGAATTACTGTTCCTCAGATGCAGAATGTTCCATATGATCTTTTATAGTCTTCAAAGTTTAGCACATTGCAGTCTTTGTGCAGTTCTTCAATATTGACGTAGGTGAGGTCAGTTTTGCTTATTCTTTGGAAATGTTGTTCTAATCCTGAAAAAAAAAAAA
>VZRS01011059.1:605446-616228 GCA_013398055.1 Ifrita kowaldi
TAAGAAGCACATTTCAGAGTTTGAAGACTCAAGTACTTTTAAAGGCAACTGCTGTCAATGTTGCTTTTGTGTTGACAGAATCCTCTTAAAAGGTTTTGTGGTGCGAAAAGCACCTTTTAGTGGGTTTTCATAATGCACTGGGAGAGAACAAGAAAATGTTTTTCTCACCATGGCCAGTCACAGAGCTCACTCAGAACATCGTGTACCCAAACCGGGAGGCGATTTTCCATTGGGCTCACAGGCATAGCCAGTGGGATCGGCACTCGTGCCTGCCCCTGCTCGCCTTGGAGGCTGTTTGCTGCTTCCCAGTGCACCTCAGGATGACTCAGGCCCCTTCATGCGCCTGTAGGAGATAGCCGGGATGAGGGCTCACACCCGCCCGAAAGTGAGAGATTGACGTCCCCACAGCTTGCAGGAGGCAAAAGTGCTTTTATGGTAAGAGCGTGGCTTGGAGCAGGAGGGGTGGCATCCCCCTGTGCCAGCTGCAATCCAGCAGCCACAAGGTGGCACGAGGGGCTTGCGCTTCCCCCGCCCGGTGTCTGCCACCAAGGAGCACCTGGCCACGCACTCCCCCCGTGGGCTGAATTCCCCCGGCCTGCAGAGCTGTTTACGGGACAGCCTCTAAGGACTGTTGCGCGCAAAAAGCAGGGTTGCTGTGTCCTTGAGGCTGCTATTCCTCAGTCTGGCTTAATGAAAACCAGCCTGTGCGTACACCTACTCCCGCCCAAATCCTCCCTTCCTGTTGTCTCTCAGATCCCCTCGGGATGGCCATCCCTTTTTGTCTCATATGGTCCGTGGCATCGGAAGACGCCTGTCAAGCATGTAAAATGTCAAGCCTTGCCTAAGCTGGCCAGACCCCCAGTGTCTGCTGGGACAAGTGTACTCCGTGCCCACAGCACTCGTGTGCCTACAACAGGTTTTATGAAACAGGGCCGCGAGAGAGCAAACAAACAGCAGATATTCCCAATTAGGCTCTTCCAGTCTTGCTGCTCTCAGCCTAATCTGTAACAGATCTAACAGCCAGGAAAATGAGAAAATCACTTACACAGGAGTCTGCCACAATCTTCTGCACCAGCACCTCGGTGTTGCTAAGGTGGGAACAAAATAGGGTTTTCTGTCACAGATGAACCCCTCCTTGCTTTATTTCTGATACCTTTGTTGTATATGATGCATCTGTGACACTTATGGCTTTCTGGAGGTGGACAGGACAGGACAGGATGGATGGATGGATCTCATACTGCTGTGGCTTTTGCCAAAGCAAAACTGAGTGATGAGGATGTGAAATAAAGAGAGAGAATCTGGTGCTGGGTTATTAAAAAGTGCACCACGGATCTTCTTCGCAAAATGTCTGTGTGAATTTCACTGATTTCTCTGCAGTACTGCTTCATTCACAGACAGGGTTTTCCTTATAGCTTACTTTCAGATGCTTTGTGCAAAAAATGTTTAGGAGTTTCTATCAGAGGTACAGCTTCTGCTGGTCCTTTTGGGGAAGTAGTGTGAAGGTGTCACCCATAGAACTTTTCCTTTTAATCCGCCTTAACATTTCACCTGAAAAACAATTTAAAAGTTTAAGATAGTGTGAAATAAACAGTTCCTGCAGCCAGTACTATGCAGGTGCCATTAACAGCCCAGTCCCAAGGAACACAAACATTCAGCATTCCTATTTGTTGTATTCATTTATTTAAAACTTGCTGTTTTTCTAAATAGGACTCTGGGCCATGTAAGGATATTAGTGACATGTAATAGTTCACTGGGAGTTGCAGGTATGCAGTGCTCAGCAAAAGTAAGGCAGCAGCTGTGAGCTAAAGCAAATGTAAGTGCTTTGCTCACAGACCTCTGTGGAATTAAAGAGCTGTACCTGACTTCAATCCACCTTGCTTTTTCCAAAAAACCATCTGAATGGAGAACTCCACCACCCCCTCACCTTTTCTCCATTTCTTACTAGCTAAAAAAATCGGGTTTTAATATCTCTGTGACCATTCAGTTTTATATTACCTAACTGGAGCAGAGGAAATGTTTTCTTCTTCAAGCTCAGCTTCCCTTTGGTTTCAGGCTCATTTTGGACTAATGTAGCACAGCACAAAATACCTCCAGGATGTAATGTTTTGCAGCACTTTTCCCAGTTAACATCTCTGAATTTTATAACCATGAATCATGCATTCTGGTGTGGTTTGTCTCTCATCCTGTGGAATCTACAGAAATGGAGAGGAGTGATCCTGAAAAAGTGTTTACTATAGGTTTAACTACTTAAACTAAATGCAGATGTTGAAAACAAGAGGAATCATTAGACATAACACTTTTCTTCACATCCTAATACCAAGTTTGTACTTTTTGCCTGTGGATCGATGCTTGGGAACTTTTGCCATCTTTCTTATGCACTTCAGTGACTGTGCTGACTTTACCTGTCACTGTTTTCCAGAGCAGCTCTGTGCATTAAGAAAAAATATGAGGAAAACTTGTGATTCAGCTCTCCTTACTGCCTCTTCTTCCCCCACGAAAATCAAGGAAGGACACCAACTCTATTGAGTGTAATGACTAGCAGTATTATTCACTAATCAACACTGGAAGATGGGGACAGGTTTCTTTTGAAGGACAGCTTTTACTCAGTTGCAAAGTCTCCTTCGATTACCTTGTTCTCAGAGAATGAGTAATGTGGTTTTAATTCTTTTTAGTTTCGTTCATGGTTATTAATCATCTTAAAACTAGCAACAAATACATGAATTCACTAGTGTTTCATGTCATTGACTGTACATTTTCTTTTTCTTGGGGATGTTTTCTTTGCCATTTAAGTGTTGATGATTTCTGTATACACTGGTGGAGACCATCACCTAATGACTACAGGTTTGGGGGCTGGGACAGGAACTTCTTCAACTAATATCACTCTTCATAGGGGCTAAATACTAGTCTCCCTTGAATTCATGACAGAACTCACTGGCAGTTATTTACTTTATAGATTAGTGGCACTGAGTGTTTGGAGGCACGAGAGGTATTATTCCTGAGTGGTAAACTTTCAATACTGGCAAAAAATTGGAGTCAGATTACCAAAAGTGATCATCTGACCCCACAAAAGTAATCAGGATCTTTGCCTTTGACATTAATGGGGTCAGGTATTTGTTTTGGAATGATTCATGTTTTTGAGCGATGTGCTCCCAAGAAAGTCACTGAGTTTGATGTATTTCATACTTTATTGGATAAAACAGATGTAATATACTAATAAATATATGACTTACAAGAATATTGTAAGATTAGTTGGTAATGCATTTAGATGAAACTCATTGCATAATTGTAGCATATTTTATAAGTATGAGGAACCCACATTAAGTATGGGCATATCATCACCAGACCACATGCAGCTTGTCTTTCATCTAAAATAAAAGATAATATTTTTTTTTAAATCTGTGACCTGGAGGTTTTAGCAGAATTTTCTCAGTACTGAACAAATATTTTCCCTTTTCATAACCAGAATTTATTCTCCTATTCCAGTACTTATCTTGTAGTAAACAAAGTTTACTTCACTGTACCTCTGTGATAATGATATAAAAATATTCTGCATTAGGAATGGGAGGAATGAAAGAGAGGCTATGTGGAAATGAACAGTACATCAGAAGCAATCCCTGTCTCAGAACAGAACGGGTAGAACTGATCTGAGGAGATAAGGGTTAGGAGCTGTGTTAAAACCAGAGTTATTTACTTTCCATAGAAGAGATGTTTGAATAAATAATGTTCTTGACAATGGCTTTCTTTTGGATGTGAGAAATTTTTTATCCCAGAAAGGTATGTGAGACATATAAAAGTGTCTCCTTGTGGAGTCCTTATTAAAAAAATCAAACCAGAACCAAACGCAAAAGCCAAAACACCTTTAAGTGTTAGCATTAGATGATAAGATGTTATTTCTTAATTTCCTTGCTCAAACTTACTGTCCATTGTGTTTCAGAGTAAATTCATGTCACACTCAGATATTTCATCAGAGAAACTAGCTGAAGTTATTTATGCAATGGTAAAATATTCTCTACAGACAGCTAAAACCAACACACCTTTTAGAACCATCTCAAGTGTTTCTGAGACTTAGAGGAAAATTGGATTTGCTGTAGGGTAACATATGTGAGAGAACCACCCCAAATTATACGCAAATAACTTTTTTTTCTTTTCTGAAGACACATATCAAAGTCAATAATATGATTGCACTTGGAAGCAAGAAATCCCTAGGAAATGTATTTTCACTACAGTGAAAAACACCTTATTTAAATTTCAGGATTTAAAACATATTTACAGAGTATTGTGGTTTATCATTATGTTGTTGCTATTCACATATACAGTTACCTCTGGAGACTGAACACAGATCTGGGGATCAAAAGAGTGAGTTTAGTCTTGCAATGTCCTAGTGATTTCTGGTTTGTGCTGTGCTCTGCAAACTCCTGTGAAATTCAAAACCGACTAAAGACAACAGTATTTACATAATGAGCTCAATAGACATGTACCTGGAGTTATGAAATCGTGTAAGAGTTTCTGCAGACAATCTTCATTCCTAATGAGAAGGGTCAATAAATCCAGTGCAGTTCTGTCTGAAATCAGTGAGTGGCATTACAAAGGTCAGAGACCGATTTTTGACATTAGAAGAGGCCATTACGAACATCCAGTCTGACCTTTGCATAAAGCAGGGCAAAGAATGGCTCGATAGCATGAGATCTTTTAGAAAGATAGCAAGCCTGACTTTAAAGATTTTCTAGTAATGGAGATTGTAATCCAATTCTGTTTAAGTGATTAATTGCCTCGGCTGTTACAGAAATGCATTTTATTAGAAGATAGAGATGGATCGGACCATAAGGCCACACACAAGAAATTCTTTGTGCTATCTTTAAATATAAAAACTAAGAACCACACATTTTCCTTTAGGCTAAGTAGACTTGAGTACTTTATTTAAGTTATGACAGCAGACAAAGCTTATGTACTGTTTCCTTGCCTCAGTGTCTGGCTGGTGACCCCAGTGTCTGCTGCCCAGCCAACTCGTGGCGCAGAGGCCAGCAAACCCAGCTCCCCAGTCTCACCCCACACCCCACCCCACATCTCTGGAGCTGTGCATCTGGTGGAGCACAGGCCCTCCTGTGCTGCCAGGGGATGTAGGAGCTCTCCCTGTTGCTCACTACGCACAAAACAGGGAGCTAAGCCACGCGAAGGGCTCCCATGCTCAGGGCAATTTTGGCTGTGGCCAGCATGGTCTGCAGCCCCACAAGGCAGAGGCTGCACTGCAGGGTGCACAAGCTACCAAGGACAGGCTTCTACACCCAACCAAACATCTTTTCTGCTTTCCTTAATGAGAGAGACTTTGTTATTCTCTCATCAAAATATGTGGTTCTGATTGATATTTACTGGGCTCTGCATGACCTGTCTCTGTCATCTTTAGCGTGGTTAATTGGAATTATTGAGCGGCGCCCGGCTCTGGCAGGCTGGGATTCACCCCTGTTGGGATGGTCCTCACCTGCCCGCCTTGGACTGCTTCTGTGCAGCCTTGCTCCCATCAGACTGAATTAAGCTGCACTGTCAGGAGCCAGGGACCCTTCAACAGTTTTCCAGCACAAGCAACACTAAATTAGTGTTTGGTAATAGGCTGCACACTGTTTTGTAATAAGAAAATATGGATGGTTCTATTTATTCCCTCTCGCTCCCTGCGATGATAAGAAATGTTCTAATTCATTATTAATTTGTTCCAACTATTTCTGGTAAATCAAAACTATGAATAACTTTAGCTATGCCATTAGCAATACCTCAGAACTATGGATGGATTTTTGTTTCTGGACACAGGCACGTAGCAGTCGCACTGTTTCTAGAGGTGTACCCAAAATTCTGTCACATTTGGGTACAAAACCAGAACTTGTCATTCACCTGGGCTACAGTTGCATCTGAAGCAACCAGGAACACAAAAATGTTGTGGCTGCTATTTGTCCAGTATAAATTATTGTATCTTGGCAGCACTTGTGAAACTTTGTACGTTCAATCTGCTTAAGGGTTTACCCTCTCCCTGAACACTGGATCAAATGGAAATGAGAGTAGGGATAGATCTGCTGCCAGTGCTAAAGCCTTTTTTCTGTCCTGTGTACTAGTGAGGTCTTTTGTGGCATTTTATAGGTTGCTGGCTTTAGTGTAGAATACGCCTTTGGAATATTAAGTCTTAAAAGAAGTCCTTTATTTGTTGTTGTTTGCCTTTCATAATTTATTTTTCTAGTTTTCATATATAAATGATTGATCAAAGAACCACTGTCAGAAAGCATCAAGGACAACTCTTTTCTTCTCTTGCAGCATATGAGTGTATTTGGGTGAAAGATAAGGATTATAAATAAATCTATCGGTCATCCAAGGAAATTTTCTGTCACAGGCATAGCGTGGCAGTACCTCCTTGTGAAAACAAGTCCACTGTTTGGTCATTCATTTATTTAGAAAGTGGTTTTCGTGCCTTTGTGTTTGGATGGGAATGATTCTTCCTTTGCCTCTGTGTTGTCATAGTCATCTGCCTTCGTTTACTGAATAGGGGGAGGAGGACACCCACGGGGTAAGACCGAACACTGAGCTTCTGTGTGGGCAATCATGCAAGACACAGGCAACCCACTGGCCTTGTCTCTCACTGTGAGTTCTAGGCAGAGGCAAGAGCAGAACGACTGGGCTGCTGGTGCTCCTGCGCTGCTGCCCTGGGCAGTACTGTTCTGCCTCCTCACTTCAGAGAGGGAAAGAAAAAAAAACAACCCAGCCCGTCTTTTTTGAGTGTTTGCTTGGAAATAAGGTTATAAAAGGAAGCAAGGAATTATGTGGCAGATTCTCGCAGAGACTTTGCTAATGCTTGGTGGTCACATGCAAAGAGGCTTGCAAGGGTCCTGGCCACCAGATGAGGCTTGCCTCTATAATCTCTTGAGAGATTTGTAGTCCCAGTACTGTCCCTGGTTGTCATTCTCTGGCTTTTTTGGAGCTTGTACATCCTGCCCAGAGCATCCCTGAGTGACCAAGCTTGTCTGGATTGCAGCTTTGTCCCTTTGGACATGAGAAAGAACACAGATGTGTATGCTGTCGACAGTGTGCCTAAGCATTTTGCTGCTTTTACCTAAAGAAAGCATGAGAGAGAATGGTTTAATAAAAGAAAAACAACTCAGTGAATAAAATGCTTCAGCTGTCTCTGTCCCTGAGTGGATGGACATCTAGCCTCCAGGAGGAAAGTGAGGCTTTCCCACCTCTGCTGCAGGTGCCATGTCTCAGCTGGAAGTGCTGAAATGTCCGCCAAGCCGCGCTTGAGCCATAATAACTTCTGTTGTGCTGCCAGGCTATCCCTAATTAGCCTTTTTGATGACCACAGCTACAGCTGAATGACTTAACGGATGGGTTAATCTCCCCTCTGACAAGTTCATCCTTCCAAGGAGCTGGCCCTCGGGGAGGAGGAGGAGTCAGGAAAGCCAAGAAAAGGTGAAGGCTGATGTTATGTTTATGAAACTGATGCAGACAAGTATTCATTGGCATACTGGTCAGCAATAGGTTCCTCAAGCCACCCCAGTAAGAAAGGAGGCCTGAGCAGAGATAAATAACAAGATAGATTATAAACCCACAGTGTGTGTGTATGAGAGAGAGAGAGAGAGAAACAGAGAGAGCTGGTTTGGCAGGATTGCTTGCTTTTGAGAAAGAACAATTCATCCTTTTCTATATTGGCAGAAATACATGTGCCCTTTCAGGATAAAATTATCAGGTACATCAATTATTCCAGGTTCTTTTTAAAATATACAGCTATTTGGGACATACTGAGAAAACATGAATATAGTGGCTGGACATCCAACCAGTGTGTATGAGATATCTGGCTTTATGGATCAGCACAGTTCCTGGCAGTCTGATAACTTACTGACAGTATTTTTTATAAAATATGCATAAATATAGAAAAGGGGTTTCTGAGGATGCCCATCATGGTACATAATGAAATACATTCCTTTGAATTAGACCTATAGCAGCAAGGTTTCCAGCAGTCAGTTGCAGTCAGCCACAGTCAGGCTTGACAAGGCTCACAGGATGTAAGCTCCTCTAGAAACTTCTATAGAATTATAATGATCTAGTTAATAAAACAGATATTTAAAATAGAATAGTGTGGCAGAATAGATTAGTAGAATAGTCAGATAAATTAAAAGGTCTAATTTAAAATGGTAGGAGGAAGATGAAAGAAATTCTGCCAATAAAAAAATCCTCTACTTTTCTTCAGATGCTGCCTTAGGAATTTGCCCTAGAGGCAAGTGTTATATACCTTAAATCTCTATCAGCCTTGAAATGACAGAGTTATCGAGAAATTTACTTGTGCGCAGAGACCAGATTTAAACCTTTACTTCCTCAGCCTAAACTGCAATCATGTCATAATCATATTCACCTTGCACACACACCCCTCCCTGTGACATAGACTGAGATGCCATGAAACTTCTGTTGGCACGAACTGTGTGTGAGTTACTCACCATGAATGAGAGCTTAGAAGATGCATTTTTTGCAAACCATGCTGATGTTGTTCCTGCATGCACGGTACCACCAGGGTGGCACCGGGTCTTTGTGTGGGGTCTGTAGCTTCAGGTNGAAGCCCCAGCGCGCTGCCGGCCCGGCGCGGGGAGCCGCGGGCAGCCCCTGCTCCAGCGGGAGCGGGGGGGTGCCCCCTTCCACAGCGGGAGCAGTGGGGAGCCCCTGCTCCAGCGGGAGCGGTGGGGTGACCCTTTTCCCAGCGGGAGCGGTAGGGTGNCTGGTTTGGCAGGATTGCTTGCTTTTGAGAAAGAACAATTCATCCTTTTCTATATTGGCAGAAATACATGTGCCCTTTCAGGATAAAATTATCAGGTACATCAATTATTCCAGGTTCTTTTTAAAATATACAGCTATTTGGGACATACTGAGAAAACATGAATATAGTGGCTGGACATCCAACCAGTGTGTATGAGATATCTGGCTTTATGGATCAGCACAGTTCCTGGCAGTCTGATAACTTACTGACAGTATTTTTTATAAAATATGCATAAATATAGAAAAGGGGTTTCTGAGGATGCCCATCATGGTACATAATGAAATACATTCCTTTGAATTAGACCTATAGCAGCAAGGTTTCCAGCAGTCAGTTGCAGTCAGCCACAGTCAGGCTTGACAAGGCTCACAGGATGTAAGCTCCTCTAGAAACTTCTATAGAATTATAATGATCTAGTTAATAAAACAGATATTTAAAATAGAATAGTGTGGCAGAATAGATTAGTAGAATAGTCAGATAAATTAAAAGGTCTAATTTAAAATGGTAGGAGGAAGATGAAAGAAATTCTGCCAATAAAAAAATCCTCTACTTTTCTTCAGATGCTGCCTTAGGAATTTGCCCTAGAGGCAAGTGTTATATACCTTAAATCTCTATCAGCCTTGAAATGACAGAGTTATCGAGAAATTTACTTGTGCGCAGAGACCAGATTTAAACCTTTACTTCCTCAGCCTAAACTGCAATCATGTCATAATCATATTCACCTTGCACACACACCCCTCCCTGTGACATAGACTGAGATGCCATGAAACTTCTGTTGGCACGAACTGTGTGTGAGTTACTCACCATGAATGAGAGCTTAGAAGATGCATTTTTTGCAAACCATGCTGATGTTGTTCCTGCATGCACGGTACCACCAGGGTGGCACCGGGTCTTTGTGTGGGGTCTGTAGCTTCAGGTTTGTTTTATGGGAATCTCTAGCTCTGTGCTATTCATGCCTGTTGTTTCAGGCATCGTAGTACTTTCTGTAAGGATCTAGGGGAGTGGGGACGGAGGAGAGGAAATGCGGCTGTGTATATCATAAGTAGCTGAAAGTAGCTTTTCTAAAGTGAAAACAGACACAGCTTTAAAATGTATTGCCTGTGTGTGTCTCGTGTCTTTGGAAAGAAGGAATGTTTTTTTTCCTGTTTTTTAGGCAGAGTGTGTATTCAAGCCTCCATACTGGCATGATTCACACAATCCTTGCCACACCGGCTTCTAGAAAAGGCCGTGTTTAACACCTGCTACGGCAGAGTCATGACAAAGGAAACCAAAACAACCCCACCACGAACCCCAGCAGCCCTCAAAGCCCGGCGAAGGGGAGCAGCGGGCAGCCCTTTCCCGCTGGTCTCTCTCACAGCCGGGCAGGGCAGGGGACCGCGGGGGTTTCTCCNCCCCGCCGGGCGCCCTACCCTGCCCCGTCCCCTCTCCTGCCGGCTGTCATTCTGTGCCGGGGTCCGACACGCCCGGCACAGAATGACAACGGGGACAGCGTCCCGCTCCGTCCCTAGTCCTGCATCCGCGCCCGGGATCGCGTCGTTGGCCATTTCTACGGGAATCATTCATTCACGTCAAATTTCCTTTATCTCCGGAAAATATTGCAACCTTAAATGACCGTAATAGGAATGTAATTGTATGGTGCGCTTTTTGTTGTTATTGTTTTTGAGAAATCGATTTGGGCTCAAATAACTCATCCAAGCATGTTACACCAAACCCATTCAAATAGGAAACAGGAGAACTATATTATTGCTGCTTCCTGAACGCTCTGCTTATGATCCCAATAATTAAAATGTCTAGTAATGGCTCCTGCAGCCTGGATTTCTTTGGGTAATTCTCGGAAATGAAGGCCACATTTTCGGTCGCGGAGGGAGGGGAGTGCAGAGACGAGCAGCAATTGCAGCGGCTGGGAGCCCGCCGGTGGCCCGCGCCCGGCGCATCACTTCGGGGGAAAATTATTCCGGCGGCGGGGAAGTCCCCAGAGAAGGGATTTCCTTCCCGGTCCCTCCGGC
>VZRS01011060.1:0-33782 GCA_013398055.1 Ifrita kowaldi
TTTTTTTTTTAATTCCCAACTGATAGTAGTTGGCAGAATTCAAAGCCTGGGAAGAGCTCAAAAGAACCTGTATCACCCCAGAAGAATTGATTTGAAATACACATCTATCCCCAGGTACAGGCCACATGCCACCCCCAATACACCCCATCGGTATTGAATGGAAATATCTGGCTGTTAATGCAGTAGGCAAAGAAAGAATTTTTTACAGGGCTATGAGAGGTATTTGGGTCACTGAAGTTTGGTCCCCTGCTATTCCTAGTCACTACTGCGTATCATCACTTTCACAGCTGGATCTTAGCTGCAGCAGCTATAGGTTCTCAAATATCACAGCAACGCTCCCATGGGAGTACCAAGACAACAAAACCCTGCAGAAGGCCATGTTCATTTGGGGTGTTTTCCTAACCCTACGTACAGCTATTTGAAGGAAGTTAAGAGTTTTCCCCAACCTTCCAGTTTCAACTTGACTAGCTCCTAGTCCTAATTTGAATCAAGGTTCTTTAAATGGTAAAAAAGAAGACATATTTCACTTTTCATCCTGACTTTTCTCTGAGTTTCATGTCAGATCAGCCATCTCCTCCAGGATACGCTTTCAGCAGTGTGACCCATTGCATACGTGTAAAAGGAGAGCTTAAAATCAGGTCACAGATAAGGTAGCATTTCCCCATATCCTCTCAGCAATCACTTGTTTAGGAACCTTTTGAGCTGGAGGCTGGATTTAAGCTGTTGTATTATTTACCCATGGAAGAATTGTTCTCCTGAAAAATATCTGGGTTTTAATCTACTTCTGCCTTTGATTTTTAAAGTAACCTGTGGATATGGGTCCTACAACATTCATTTTAAATATCTGTTTCCAGAAATCCAGAAGTTTGGAGAAAACCCAGTTAAAAGTAGGTTTCTTTGGTGGTGCCCAGTGCTTCTAAACAATAATGTATTTGCACCTCCGGTGGTCTAACTCATCCCCTAATCAGCAAGAGCTTAGATGAACCCAAGCTATGGACGGGGATCCAGAAAGAGAATTAATGTTCAGTTCTAGGATCCACGACTTAGCAATTTTTTGCACCCCATAAAGAGCAGAAGCAACTACAAAACTGAGTTTCAGATGTGAACTTGCAAACTTTCTGAGACCTACGCCACTGGGATTTGAGTAGATCTCAAAGCCCACTTCAGGTTTTCAGGGCTGCTTTTCTCCCATTCTGTTCCTACCTGCTTCTGTAACTTTTGCACTTGAGCACAGTATAATAATGAATATAATAGTAAGAAGAGAATGGTTTATAAACCCATATATATTTATATTTTTCCCCTAAAAAGAAAAAAATAGAACTCAGTCACCTGCTGAATTCCAAAGCACACTTTTGTGAAATGAGTCAGAAATCTCCAAGTCTTAGGTGGCTGCTAAATCTACAGGAAGATATGGGAAAACTGAGGAAGGGAGTATTTGGTCGCTTTAAATTCACCATGAGAATTATTTTTTTTAGACTATCCTTTTCTGTCTTCTGTTGATGTTCCCTGATCCTGATATACAGTCTATGCCACAGAGCCTGATGAAAATAGGTCAATAGGTTGCAACTCTGGAAAACATCTATGCTCCGAACTGTCATCTTTTGCATTTTTCACTGGTTTTTTTAACCTTTTCTGGCATCTGGGTGGGATGTGAGGGAGCTCTGGAGAAGACAGCAGCCCCATCCAACAGTTCATCTCAGACAGCTTGAAGTGACAAGCTGATATTGAAAATCCACATATGGAAGACCTCAATATGTGGAGATTTATGGAGCTGCTTCTGAAACAAAGTAAGAAACACGTCCCTCTCACCTACCTCCTCTTTTCAACATTTTCCTTCTCACATGGTCTGAAGGACTGATCAAGCCAGGAGACAGGATCTTGGGAGGCAAAATAATTGGGAGAGACTTGGCCCCTGCAGCACTCTCAGCACTTGCCAGGATGTCTTCACTGGCTCTTCCTAAATCTGGGAATGATCCATTTAATGGGGCAACTTTGAGAAATTTTTTGCTTCCATGGGAAGTGCTTCATTTGCTTTTTTCTCACCTACGCCTCCAATGAAAAACAAAACAACTAACGAAGTGTAATTAATGAAAGACAAAGAAGTATGAGACAGATATAGAAAACTGTAGGAATTGAAGGCTTTCAACATAAATCATGTGGGATTAACTTTCCTGACCTTCCAAGCCATGTACTGAAACACTCACACTTGCAGGAGCCTAAGTGCATGCACAGGTTACAGCAGAAAGATGGAGACTGGGGAGCATCAGTGATGGTGACACTGGGGAGACATGGCCAGAAATCCACAGGGATGCATCATTCCTTGGAGGAGCAAGGCCATGGACCCAGAGAGATGAGGTGTTGTGGGCCAGGACCAGCACCACATTGCCTTTTTTGGCTGGAGGATCCTATAACCCAACAGGACCTGCACAAGACACACCACGGGAATGTTTTCCACACAGGAGCTGCTCAGATATGTGTGTCCTGGTAAGAGAAAGTTTCCCCTCCTCTTTTCTTCCCCAACATACACATTCCGTAGAGTCTTGAGTAGGCGGAGTTTAACCTCCATCTTCCATTTGGGTACCAGGAGTCACCCTCTTCAATTTCTCCAGTAGCTTCTTTCCTTTGAAAAAACCAAACACATATCAAGAAGGCAAAGCATTTGGTTTCCATCTTTTTAGGTCTCCAGTTGCAAAAAAAGGCACCTCAGCCTCTAACTTTCTGCTTTTTTTTTTGGTTTGTTTTTTTTTTTTTTCAGAGCTCTGGTATGTAATACTTTTGCTTTGGCGTAGAGCAACTCTAATTCTCTAAGGACTCTAATGTTGAAGGAGACAAGCAGGCATTTCAGTCGTAGTATTTTGCATTTCTGCTCTCATATTCTGCTCTTATATTTTGCAGTTCCTTTTGGGAGTGGGATTATTGACTTTTTAGTCATTCAAAATCAAATTTATTCAAGTTGAACTTGTCTCCTATATTTACAAAAAGAAAGAAAGCATTTACATCCTGCTATTAAAGAGAAAGACTGCTCACATATGCATGTCAGAATGCTTTATAATCTGAACATTTTTTTCCCCGAAATATGATGTTTTTGTCTTAGCCAACAACATCCCTGCCTCAAAGTTTTCCTCCTTCAGAAGCCTCGAGTACTTTCAGCCTGGTCTGTTTTTACCCTTGCAGTCTGAACTGAACCCTTTCCACAGACTACCTACAGTGATTAAGATTAAATTTCAGCTGATTTACACCCCAAGATGTGCCACTGAATAATCCTGAGCTCTTTTAAAGTGCAGTCATCACTTCCATGCAGTACAAGTGGGATATGAAGCTTGCAGGCCCTTCGTAGATGTTTTTAGTTTGCAACAAAGGCATCTGGAACAACTACAGGAAAACAAACTATGCTGAAGCACAATCCTACCTGTCAGGTTTAACTGTGCAGTAAGTCCATAAACTTCTATTTCTTCTACGTGTTTATCTTCTTTCTCCATCCCCCCACTAGGTTTGCGCTAGTCAGAATTAACCCCACCTGTCTGCAGGGGATGAATGAATTTCCAGCACACTCATTCAGCACTCCACACTTTCCACTTTAAAAGACCTTGAGACTTAGTGACAGAACAGTCACACTATTAAAACATATAAAATATCTGTAAAACATCTCCCTCCTAGAAGTTAACCAGGTGAGTTCTCCTCATCTTCATCTGAGGCCACACTGTGATACCATATTAACCTGGGAAAGTCAGCGTCTTCATGCACTTGAATCTGAATTTCTGACCTGTTTGGGCTCATGTATACCCTGAGATATATTTATCTATATTGACATCCTGGGTTGAGGCTAATAGTCAGCACAACTGGGAAATGTGTTCGCTCCTTAGCTTCAGGATTTTGGTGGTCACAGTGAGCGAGGTTGTCAGAATTTTCTGATATTTAATGCATTTTCTAGCCCATTAACGCCTTTGGGTGGGAAAATTATAGGCAGC
The DNA here is from genome assembly GCA_013398055.1 of Ifrita kowaldi. Lineage (NCBI taxonomy): Eukaryota > Metazoa > Chordata > Aves > Passeriformes > Cinclosomatidae > Ifrita > Ifrita kowaldi. The sequence continues at coordinate 3,969 of VZRS01011060.1, forward strand.
TCCGTGTGCCTGCTGTTGGAAGCAAGATCCTTTCCCGGATGGGTCTTTGATTTTTCATCAATCCTGATGCTGTGAGCTCAGAATATACGGTGGTGACAGATGAGGTCAAAGGAGGCTGTGGACACTGAGTGAGCAGTGGGACACTTGGATGGGTCTGCCATGTGGGACTGCAGCCTCCTCTTTTCTTCCCCATCCCACCAAAGCAGTGATACTTTCCTAGTGTCACTTTTCCAATGGCTCCAGTTGCTGCAGGCACAAGGACAGAGGAGAGCTAATTTTGGGTGCTGAGGAATGAAAAGATAAATAAGCACTGGACAACAGAGCCTCTTTTAAGAGGAGACCTATAGGTGACAAGGAAACTTGAGTATGGCAAGAGATACTGGAATACACTGGTGTATCTCTTTTGATTTCTTCATACAACTTACACCAGGACAGGATCATGGCACAGACTTGGGGGAGAGGGAAGGCAAAAGTAGGCGTGACTGAGTCCATATTTGTGGCTGAGAGGCAGAAGTGGAACCCCAGGCTCTTGATCATGACAGCCCCCCTCTGCCTTCCCTTGAATTATTGCCTTGATTAGCATGATGCCTTGCCCCCGGCAACCATGTGGCATTGAGTCTATGGAGGAAAATATATGAGTGTTGAGAATAATTGGTTCTTTGATATTAGATTGCGCAAAGGTCAAAGTGTACTGGGGAGAGCAAGACAGCTGAAAAGTCACATTCCCTGCAGGCACTGTGGCACTGACCCCTTGTGCCTGCAAAAACTGGGAATCACAGATAATCTGCTGCGATGCCATGGCTTCATGTGCTGGGGGACTGCGAGATCTCAGTGCAAACACTGTGGTTTCTCAGCTGACAACACTGGAGCTCTTTGTAGTACCAGGTCAGGTTGTGTACAGGGGTAGTTAGATAAGGTTTTCATATTATGTGATCTGTCTTGCTGCATTATTCTAACAAATTAGACACTACAAAGCCACTCTACTGTCTGTCTGTCTGTCTGTCTGCACCACCATGAGGACATTTCTCTCTTCCCCTGAACTCTAGCAGCTCTGATTTACTTGGTATCCATGAAGGATCTCACTGTTTATGTTTGTGGGCTCTGTGGAAACCCTGTGGTTTGGTGCCCCTTGTTCGTGTCCCCATCAGCCATGACAGAACTTCTTTAAAAGCTGAAGACCTTTTCAAACTGCTTTCCAATCATCTCACCATGGAGCTTCATCAAAGATGAGAGGATTTTCATCTACGATTTCTCTCTTTTTGCAGCACCTTCCATCCTCAGGAAGACTGAAGTTTTCAAGGTAGGGCCTCTTTTCTGGAGGGTCCTACAGGAGAAGTCACAGAAACAAAACAGTGAGATTTCAGATTCTTGCCCAGAAGACCCTGAATTTACATGAAAAGTGGGCAGCAGAGGTGAGCAGAATCCATCCAGAAGGAGGTGGTACAACATATAGTACCTGACATAGTGCAGCCAGTACTAAGTACCCGAGGTCCTTTCTATTCAGAGAACCTGTTAGCAAAAGCCTTTCTGCAGGCTGTAGGTAGATTCTGCTTTACTTCGACACATCTCAGGAAGCTCCTCCTTTGAAATTTGGGTAGGTCATTTAGCTTGTCAGTGTGTTCACCCCGTTTATGCTGTGGTGATGGTGAAGTGGAAGATGGATGGTGAAGATGCATTTCTTCTGCATCAAAATGACCAGGGGAATTCATGTTCAGGCACTGCAATCCTACAAAACAATGGATAAATGCAGCCAGGTTTTCTAGTGTGAGAGAGAACCTCTTCAGTACTCCTCCTCTTTGTGCAGACCTGTTATGTCCCAAAGCCTCCATGCAGTTATTGTAGACCTTTCCTTCACAGACAGGCTTAGAGATCATGGATTTACAACACTGTTTCACAATGCTTATCCATTGGCTCTGGATCACTGGCCTCAGATTTAAGATGTTAACCTGCAGTGCCAGCCAGATAGGATCTCAAAGCACAGGGGGAGATTGAGGAATGTTTTGACAATTCCTAACCTATCCCATCCTACCTAATCCTATCCTACCCTATCCTATGCTCATTCCTTTATCATGCCGTCTCCCACATGAATTAATATTTAGGTATATTAGACAACAGATAACATTCATGGCAAACTGGGTTAATGCCAAGGTCTCCAGTGAGAACGTGTCCTTATTTCCTTCACCCTTTCCTTGACTCTTGTCTTGACCTTCTGGAGTACTAGCCCCATTTCTTCTCTTCTTGAGGTGTTGCAGGTTGGTTTTTATAGTGTTTTAACTGAAGCTGAAATTTTCCAAGTAATTGTATAGGGAAAAGACTGAGGTTTGAAAGGGAAACACTTTTCACTGAAAGAGAAACCCTTGGCCTGGCAGCACCAAGCAATGGGGCTCAGGCTTTCAGGCCCCTTCTCCCAGTCACCACGGGGTGTTTTGAGGAGGTATCAAGGTTACAACTTTCTGGCAGTAGTTATTTCTCCAGAAAAATAAAAGAATCTGCAGAGGAAAGCAAAGGCATGCTGGCTGTTTGGCTGCTTCCTCAGCGCCATATAGCATCCCCAGGGATGTTGCCTTGCAAGATTTGCTTCCCAAGGCCATAAGTTGGTTGATGGCTGAATGAGAAGCCTGGACATGAAGTGCCATTTCCTCCTGCTGCAGTGATCTCTGTTCAGGTCTGCTGGCCACTGGCGTGTTACAGTCAAGACCGTGCAAAACTTTTCCCTGCTTAGTGTGAAATTTGCTCCAAAAGAGCAGAAACATCTGGTTAGTACCAGGAAGTGGTTGCTGGCTGGGTTTGGCAACAAGGGACCGTGTAGTTAACACACTCTTACCTCATCAGTAGGTGTCACTGCAGCAAAAGACAGGGTCCAGTGGAAAGTTTCAGAGGGGAATAGAGAGGGGTACTTCAGCCAACCAACCAGATGCAGTCAGTTCAGTGCTTCCTGACTACAGCCAGAGAACGGCTATGGATCTGGGTTTATGAATTGCTTGTAATAAGGCTATAGGAAATGAGAGATTAAGGAAATGAGTCATTAAGTGATTACAAAGACATGTGGAGCACACACAGTTGTGGCCGCCAGTAACAGAGCGTTGAGCAACCGTAAATTTCTTCTACGGGGGTTTTGGGAATGTTCCTGCTGAACTTGCATGCAGTAGTGAGTTACGGTTCGGTGGATGTAGTTGAAATGAACCAGTAGCAAGTTTCAGTCACTCCTAGCACAAAACCCACAAAAGAGTTTTCTAAGGCTCAAAAATCACCCTTTTGATGCCAGGCCTGGTGACTTGTCCCAGGAGAAATATTTCAACAGGTAAGAAACAGCCACCCTCTGACACAGTAGGATTTAGGTCTGGACTTAAGTACGAATGAGGGAACTTTAACCAAGGCTCAGTTTGAACCTTTTCTGGGGGGCCAAATTCTGAAAGCAGACAATGCAGCCCTATGCTAGAAACAGCTTCTGACTCAGTTTCCATACCACTGTCAACAGAACCACCAGCAGCTGCTCTCCCTCTGTCAAGGTGTTTCTGTGATGTGCTGGGAATGGCATTCAGCAATGCTGTCGCAGATGGAAGTGCAGATAACCAGGTTTTGGGTCTGCAGAAAGTGGGGTGGAGAGGGCAGCAGTGAGGCTACGCTTGTTTGGCAGGTGCACCGCTATCTAATCACTGAAGTCATAAAAATGGACATTCTGTGTGGTTTGGCAGCAAAAAACCTAAGTTTTTAATCCTGTTTTCTGGGAAGCACAGTCAAGAAAAAAAGACCTGAAATACAGAGCTGGTAAGCCCAGCTGCCTGCTATCAAACCCAGACTCTCCTGCTCTGCACAACCTTCTTGCAGTTTCTTGCTCCAAAATATGTTATGCAGCAGGTTCAACAATCAGGTTGCCAAGCAGTCGAATACTATGGAAGGAGAAAATGAGGCAGTCAGGTATCTTTGATGCTATCCTAACGGATTTACTAAAGACATACATAAAGCCCCGGTGGCCCAGATACAGAAGAAAATTAAACAATATGAGATAGGTTCTCTGAGTCCTGTCTGAGATTTTTTTTCACAGCATTTCGCCTCCAGAATGTGTTGGTTTCGTACCAGCACCTCTGCAAGTGCTGGCTTTCAAACTGGCTCAATGCTCTGCGTCTTGTTTACTCCTGGTTCCTTCTTCCGTATATCTACTTCCCCAAACTACTGTCTAGTCAGGAACATAGCTACAGATGCAGGGAGGAAAAGGTACATTTGGTCCCCCCCTACTTGATCTAGAACTGACATGGCATGAGGCCTCTCAAAACAGGTATCCTGGTTAAAAAAACCTAAAAGCTCTGTTTTTATTCCCTTTCTCTCAGTTTTATTTTATATTTATATTCAGTCTCCTCAGATCCTTGCTGGTCTTCCATGCAAACAGTATTTTGGGTGTATACTACTTTGCTTCACACAGAAGTTAATCACAGCTGAGCAAAGAGTGGCTGCAGTGCTTATAGTCCCAGTTCAGTTTCACCCACTCCCCAGACTAACCACTTGGGCTCTGCATAGAGAATGCAAACAAAAATAATTTCCTTATTGGTTTTGCTCCCTCGTTTTCCCTTCTCTCATGGAGCTAGCTGTCTTAGGAGGCTGAGACACTTCAGAAATCTCTGTAGTGGGCTGATCGATGGGGGAGGATGGAGCAGAAAATCCGCCGTTCATGCCGTTGCAGCAGAAGCAGTAGCGCAAGCACTGGTGTGTACGTAAGAGGCTCTGTATATGAGAGTTCCTGACCCTGTGACTTTAAATCTGACTAGATAAGAGAGCCAAAGAGTGGGAGGTGAAACAGAAGCCCAGAGAGCTGAAAAGATTTGTCATAGCAGATCTGGGACTGGTGCCCAAGCCTTCTAAGCACAGCTGGGTGATGATATTATGGTTCTTATTAATAATAATAATAGTTAGTGTGCCAAAAGCTGGTGTTAGAGTAGGACTAAAAGAGATCACCAAACTGAGCAGAGTGTGGTGAATATTTTTGGCCAAAGAATATATCAGTGTTGACATCTTTCAAAATCTCTCAGGTATTTTCAAAACAAACTTTACAATTAAAAACAGGCATTGCACTTAAAAGCAAGGGGAAAAAAATTTTCTAAATTATCTGAGTAACTAATAAGTGTAAAAGCCTTTCAATTTCATCCCAATTAAACATTTCATTTAGATCCAAAATCAACCTTTTCCTTTCATCCAAAACCTCAAAAGGTTATCGTGTTGGTTGAGCCTTTTCTTCCTCTCTGATTTTCCATTTTGGTGATCAGACCAAAATATGTAGCACTCACCAAGCTCAACTCATAAATCCTAAGAAAAAAACGTGCCCCATGGACTACATTAAACTTTATTATGTAGACTTTTCAACAATGAAAATCTCTCTCCCGGGCATTTTAACTACATCACCACAGTAACTATCCTACCATGCTACAACTTCTACTACAATATTTCTTTGTTGCACAGATAACTGTGACCAAGCCCTTGCTAACATAATTCATGAGAGGGAGCAGCATGATTGAAACAATACTCACACTTCAGGGTTGACCTCTAAACCTGTCATAAGTCACAAGTGTCAAAATCAAGCAAGGTTATACAGGGGAGGTTATGAAATTTCATCACTTATACAGATGTTGGATTTTCTATGCCATAATGACAGGCAACTTACTCAATTGTGTATGTTCTGATGAAAAGAACAAATTTACTTTATTTTGACTGTTTTTCATTTTTAGATGATTCTCACCTTTTCTACAGCAGATTATTTTCTGTACTGTCTTTAGCAATGTTTCTTTTTGTTTGGTTTGTTAGTATTTCTCTGTGTGAGACAGTGCATCAACACCTTTCATTCTGAGCAAATTCAGCCAAGAACTGTATTGCAGAGATATTTGCTACCTGATGAAATGTAGAGAGAGTGAAAGTAGCTGTTTCACAGCACAATGTTTGCAAAAGCTCAGGAAAGAAAAGGCAAAAGAAGTGTGCCTTCAGCTGAAAGTGAAAGCAGAAAATTCAAGCAGAAGCAAAGTAACTGATCTAACAAGAATGCTGCCCAGACACTGGACCTCTTCTCTTCTGGCAGAAAATGTCAAGTGATCTTAAATGATCAGGAATAACTGGAGCCGTGGTTATGTCTGGTCAGAAAAGCTCCCTCAGTGCTCTCTGTGGAACCTCCCCACTTGCCATGAGGATACTTTCTGTTCTCACAAACACACTGAGATCCACAGGCAGGACAGCTGAACACCCTGTTCTGTTTGATGTTGTCTGGAGGAAAATAGTCCCCACTAATGACTAAGTCTCCTGTGTTGCTTCATCCTTGCCCTCCAAACACTTGCTGTACTCAGAGTCCTAGATCTGCAGAGACGAGAGGTAGACATGAATTTTTGGATGTATCCAAACACAGGCCAGAAGAACACACCAACAGAGTTCTCTAACTCCTTGGATTTTCCTGGAATCACCTAATTACTTCAAGGCTTTCTCAAAAATACCTGGAGCATCCCAGAGAGACAGGCCTTTGAGAAGCTGCTTTGTGACTCCATCACAAGCCCATTAATTCTGCCCTGTATGAAGTCATGTTGTCCAGAGAGTGATAACATGCTGAAGAGATAAACCTGTTCAGCAGAGCCTTGCCTTCAACTTAACACACAGCAGTGTAAAGCTGAAAGCCCTCAGAAAAACACGGGCGCATTGAAGACAGGATTTTCTTTTCGCTGTTTCTTTTTCTTTCAGGGGAAACAAAATGAACTTTAATAAACGTGGGTGTCACAGCACAGGAGAAAGCAACAATCCTAAAAACACAGCATCAGCAGGAGACACACACATGGCTCAGAAAACCTAGCAGAGGAATAAAAATCAAGAGCTATATCCAGACTGGCCACGATAGTTGCCCTAACATACAGGAGCAGCTACTTTCCTGATACCAGAGGGAACCAGGGTCTGGCAGTCCAGCACTGTAACTCACTAAATATGATCCCAAACTCATTGATGACTAAGATGCCTACTAAGTTAGCCATCTGAGAGGGACACTGTGGCATACATAAGACGGATGGTCAATCTTAAAGGGTGTTGATCTTGAGGTGCCAAAAAGATCTCTGAAATGGACTGTCCTCTGCAGTGCATACCATTCCCATCGGGATGGCATGGAATCACACTGGGGCAGCAGGGGAAGGGAATCAGAATTCACCAGCTTAATTGGAATAAAGCACCACACATTGATTTTCCATCTCCTTGCTGTTTTTCTGGAACAAAATATTCAATAGACATGTAATAAGCTGAAATTAGAAGGCCTGTGTTTGTATAGGGGGTGAAACCTGATATTCAGATGTCCTCTTCTGGCTTTACAAATCTGGATGAACTGTAGAAGACTTCTGTGCAGGAGTCTGACACTAACAAATACCAGAACAATTCTGTGCTCTACACAAAGAAATGTCACACAGTAGTCAATAGATGATGTGCTAGTCCTCATTCTTCACCCTGGCGCAGGGTACGGCACATGGCCCATCTGTGGCCCTATTGTTCTGGTCCACCAGAACAATTAAATAGCTAAACATTGGTACTTTTCTGAATTTGGCAGCACGGCCAATAATAATGACATTTCAAGAAAACTCTAAAACTGTAAATAAAATTAACAAACATGGTTGGGTTTTGCAGCCTCTGAGGGAAGGCTTCAGGTGAAACACCTTTTTCACTTCCTTTTTCATATCTGTTCCAAGGCTCTGCATGGGCATTCCAGCGATATTTAACCCTATCTGTACTGAATAGTGGTTGTTGCTACTGATGGTTATGTTCCCTTGGATTCAAGAAGCAACATCTGAAATGAGGGGTCAATTATACCTATGTGAAATAGCCCTTGGTTTGGAAAAACACCAAGATTACATCATGAGGCCCTCCAGGGACAACTAAACACAGCACTCTACGTGCCACCCATAAACCTGGGGAGTACCTACACTCCTCAGACAGAAACAGCCTCAGCAACACTCAGTAAAGAAAGGACGGTGTGGGCAGGGAAAGCAAGGAAGAAAAGTAACTCCACCTCACCCTTATAAATGGCTGCATCAGAAAGGGACATTGAAAAGGACATTGAAGGGCATGTGGAACATCCCTACCCAAAGACAAAATCAGATCAACCCAAAAGATATGCTCAAAATTAGCTGATATTGAAGACTTCATGCTCTTCTTACCCTCCTTGCACAAATCTATCCCAGAGTTTCACTGTTCTTACTTTCCCTTTTTCCAATCTTTGGATAATCTATCATGAGCATGGAGAAGAGGTGATCCCACACCACACTGTAGCTCTCCTCCCATTATTGGAAGACCTCTGCACTCCAAAGCAATTCCACAACATCCAGAAATTTGCTTTGGAAGGTACTAACTTTGGTACACCAAAAATAAAAATAAGCAAGTAAGCCCATCATGGAAATAAGCAGCTGTGTTTAGAGGCATTCATGCAAGAGGAGACAGGGTGAGTGGCCAGGGGTGTGGAGGAACAAAGAAGCTTCTCTGGCCATTGCCAGTATTAATGAAAGACCAATCCTAGGAGTTTGCTCCAGCAGTTTTAGAAACAATAATAACAGTCCTCCCCCTCCCAACATGCTAAATCTGATCCTTGCTAATGTGAATTAATACCAGGTTTCAGTGCAGCCACTGGGGTAATGTGATACTCTGGAGTGCTGTAATCCTAAACAGAGCATTAGGAGAGCAGCTCACGCCACAGCTGTGGCTCCTTGCAGGTGTTTATTCCCCAAGTAGCACCTTCAGCAGCAAGTTTCTGACTGCATTAGAGGCGTGGGGGGAACTCTGCCATGGTCGGACAATAAGTTTCTCTGGAATAAACGTGCTGGCAGTACCAGGAGGGCTGGGAAGGGGGAAGTCTGAAGTGCTATGGTTCTCTGTTTACTATGCACAAAAGGAGAGAGAAGCAGGTGAATGAACGAAATAGATACCTCTGAGTGACCCCCTTCCCCTGGGGACGGGGCACACAGTGCCTGTGCACACATGTGCTCTTTGTTCCTGTGAGTGCTGTTCCTACTGCCCCTGTCCCTGCCCCACCGCTTCCCCTTATCCTCCCCCTGCAACCAGCCCTAGCTCACACATTTAAGCAACAATCCCCACTATTCATTTTTCAGGGGCACCAAAGGGAAACAGAAGTCTCCCAAGCAAAGTTCTGCCTCCTTTGGGACTGCCCTGCTTTCCCTCCACCCATCCTTCAGCACCCTCCTCCCCCAAGCCTCGCACCGTGCCTGTCTGCAACCACAACTCGATATTGGGTTTCAGCAGGCCTCCAGCTGACCTGGTGGGTTCATCCTATAAAAATACCTCTTGTGCTGTTCATCTCTCTGATTACTCCTGCCTCGTAACAGGTGGGGCTGCCAGCTCGAAGGGGGAGGGCAGGATGGGAGAGCTGCCTTTTAGCTGCATGCCCTCCTCCTAGCGAAACAAAAAGCCCCATTTGTTTACTCCCCCAGCTAAGTCCCCAAGGTCTTGGGTTTTTTCAGAAAACAGCTTTGTGTAAGTCCATTTTTTTAAGTTCAATACCACTGGAGTCAATGGAGGGACGTGAACAGCACTTACCTAGCTGAATTTCCAGCACAACCTCTTTCTGTTTAGATGCAGGCCTCCATCAAATTCCCAGCTGACTTATGTGATCCTCTCATCACTGCAGGAACAGGTCGGAAATTTAATTAGTCTCAACAAATTCAGTGCTTCCTGATTGTCTCTTGGGCTAAGAACCACCCTTTCTGACTGTTGGCTCTTGAGCTTTCAGTCTTGGTTGCTCTCAGAGAGTAGAGAAAGAGGATGGAAACAATGACAAAATATCAAAATATTTTGAGTACCAGATACTTCTATTTAACTCAGAGCAGTGGGTCAGATTTTAAGTTTGCAGCATGGATATGTTTAAGATGTAGATCTTCTCATTGGCTCGTTCCACTTCTGCAGTGGTACAACCCAGGGAGTATTGTTTGAAAGCGCGAAAGAGTTTCCTCTTGATACCAACTTTATATTTCTTCAGGAATCAGGGAGTCATGGACCACTTGGTGGCTGAGATTTGTCTAGGTAAATAAGGAAATGCATAGACAGTTTCTACACAAAACAGAAGGGATTTAAATGCAGAAAGCTCATAGAAGTTCTCAAAGAAACAATAATGGAGAAGCTCCAGGGATGGAAAATGGCCACGATCTTTCTGAAGAGCAGTTAGCAGCCAAAGAATTAATTTTAGAGTTACATTGGAGGACAGCTGAAGAAAAAACTAGATATGAAACTAGAGAATTAATTTCTCAGCCCTCTTCCATCCATCGAAAGAAAAGGCTTTGGAAGAAAGTATGCATAGAGGGAAAGTGAATGTTTGGGAGGGAGGTACTCACCTTCATCAGCCTGCAAGTCTCTAATCCACATCTAGAGATGGAAAGAGAATCTGTATAGCAGGTTATATAGTTATGAGTTTTCTTTGTTGCCTTTCACATACTTCTATTTCCTAATGCATTATTCAGAGGAGACTTACCCAGCACAGAAATGTTGAATTCTTAAAAAGACCATGTACTTGACTAGCTCCCTAGTAGTCTGCACTATACCTGATGTATGAAATTCAAGAGACCTTGGATGGAGACATTGAGAGGTGGATTTTTTTTCTTACTTCCTTGCAAAGCTGTAATGAGGAATTTTTTAAGGTTGCTGCCACCTAACAGGGGAAAGCTATTGACTGGCATTGACTTTGTCACCTATAAGGCACAGCAATCCTCAAAGGTAAGCAACGTAGCAAGACTGAAGGGGAATAGCCAGAATGAAGGAGGCCTTCAGAGTAATTTTTTCATAAAACGACATTTTCTGTGCCCTCATCAAACAACCTAAGTACTAATATTTCTACTTTTTAGTTAATAATCTTCTCTGTCATCCCTTCTGAATTTTGCTTTATTTCACAATGAAAACCAGCAAAATTACTTAACTTCCCTGTTCTCATTTTTCCGTTCAAGCAGTTCTACTTGGGAAATGCAGGCAATAGAAATTAATGCATTTTTCAACAAACACAGAGTTGCTGATGAAGCCTGAAATATAATTCTAGGTTGTCTCTGCGTATGGATAGTTGCAGACTCTTTTGGAAGAAGAAACTCCTTTCTGCCTTACACTCATCCCTGTTTTCATCAGTGCCCTTTAGGTTATTGTTCCTCACCTAAAAAAAACCTGCAAATTATAAAAGGACAATGATTTGTCTGTCTTTCACTTCCATAGTGCCTAAGTGAAGCACAAAAGACTAATATATTATACTGTGTGATATTTGTTTCTACTTCACACACAGAAGAACATTATGTCTCTTTATTCTTTTATGTCTCTCTCGCCTGTGTTTCTTGGAAAAGGGAATTGGAGTTTTTGCTGAGAATTTAATAGCTGTTGTGTTTAAAATGGACCCATTTTCACAAAATTTCATCAGTCCAAAGTGGTCTAAGCAGTTGAAAATAAATGTATTTTCCCTTTTCCAGTAGTCATCACCTTTTTTTCAGACCTTCATTCTCATTTTTGAGATGAAAGTAGACTGGAAAGAATCACTGAGTCAATTTCTCCAAATACTATAGAGATCCCAACATTACCAAACCCAATGGTGTTTTTCCTTTGCAAATCATTTCAAAAGAGTAAATTGCTGTGTTTGAACTGGAAGTATCATCATTATGAATACTTTGAAACCATAAAGCAGGTGACATGATCTACTGTGTTTGTTCTTGCTGTGCCTGCTTGGCACAACCTTCCTAAAAGCCTCAGGAGTTGCTCTGGGGATGAATTTGTTCTGCAGGGGTCTTCCATTTACTTTGATTTATTGTGATCATTCAATGTGTGTTCTCATTTGGATGGCCAGGGATTTACACACATAACTTCCATTAACACTAAAGGGTGATACCATTAAGACAAATGTACAGTTAATCTCTGGCACGGTGTAGATAAAAATATCCCTCAGAGAGTGCTGTGGCTGGGGTGGAAACATTCATTATCTGAGTTGCATTTCACAGCATGAAGCAGCTTTAAAGGCTGCTTTATAATTTTACTGCCCCTACCCTGTATTTCTTAGGCGGAAGGAGAGAAGACAAGAAGGGGACCTATCCATGGGAGAGATGAAGGAAAATGAGATTGCTTCCTTCAAACCCCAGTGCACAGACAGTGTTTCACATGTATAGCAGAGAGGATCAGATGATTTTTGATCTCTTTCCTGGATCATCATCATCATTGTGGGATTGCCTCAGAACATCAGAGCACTTGCTGCTTTTATTTTAGTACTGTCACAGTAGCCCTTGGAGAGGGAGCTTCCTAATCTTTCCTCAAGTTATGCCAACTAATAGACACATGAAACAAGAGATGATCCATACTCAGAAGACCCTACAGTAGACAAAGGAGTAGAGTCTGGTGGGAATCCAGATCTTAAGAGATTGGAAGCATCTTTTCATTGCTCCTCATCTACCTACAGTTCGGCAGGGTTTGACATCACTGGTGTCGAGTACTGCAGTGCGCTTGTCCCAGGTAAATGTAGCTACTTCACCACTATCAGGCAAAAGTATGCCCAGCCTTACCCAGCAAACCATGGTCAGGGAGGTATACAGAACCCAAGGGTTTGTCTCATAGCTCTTTTCTCCAAGTCTTAAAACAAGTCCCTGCACAACACAGTTCCTTTCCATGCTTTCCTGACTGAAGAAATGTTATTTCTGATCTGTGAGCCACCCTGCTGCAGAGCACCCATAGCATGCCCAAAATGCCCAAAGGAGTTGGTGAGGTGGACTTGTACTGTTAGACCATCACAAGGAACAAGAAACTCAGGTGGTACAATGCAGAATAGCAACGTACTTCATCTTCTTACATATTGTTCTTTTTCCCCTCACAATTTCTCTCTGTCTCTTCTACAGCCTATGTAATTCATTGAAGCAAACCAGAGGAAAATAATTTGGATGTGTCTACATTAGATGCTGGCACTATTTTTTTTCTCAATTGCTTCAGTGAAGCCATTTACATCACCAGCACAGGCCCAGAGACACTTTGATTTGGGCAGGATTGCACCTCTGGGTTTATTCTGTCTATGACTTTATTATTACATTGGACATCATGACATGTTTTAAGTGGTTCTCTGTCTTCAGCTGTAACTGAATATTGTGTTTAGATAGCCCATTAGGCTCTCTTGCTATGGTAATATGGATTCTGTATTTCAAACACCACTGAACAGTTTTCCATTCGGGCAGGTGATTCTGAGTTTGTAAAGGCAAAATATCATTCAACAACCTGACCCAGCAAAACTCCTACAAATATTACAAGACCCCCGAAAATGCAGAAGAGAAAATGTTCTGTGTAAAGAGCAAATGCAAGCAGTGAGGAGGAGGAGGCAGGGAATGAATGCAGTTGTCATTTAATTGCTTTTAAAGCTTTTTGTCATCTTTTTCTCATTTCCCCCCACCCTGCCCAAGACCAGAATATCGTGCATGTAACAGAATCTGTTCCGATTAGAAGGTTTTGTTACAGCTGTAATAAGCTTTCACACAGGAAAAGTCCCCTGAGACCTATATTTCATCTCAACTTTCCCGACCGCATTAAACAGAGGGTTTGATTCTGGAAAGCAGAGATTGAAACTCTCTCCTCCCGCACTCAACACTGGAAAGTAATGAGAATTGACAATTCCAAGGCTTGCTGTGAAACTAGCATGGTCTGGACAAAAACTGCCTCTGTGATAACAGGTTTGGGACTGTTTCCACTTTCATCTGTTTATTTATTATTCTTATTTATTTTTCTTAGGCTTGTGATTTAGGGGAGAGAGGGTGGGATGAGGAAAAAAAGGAAGAAAAAAGGGAGTCAGTAGCTTGGCAGCACACAGCCTAAATCTAAACACCACACACACTCCCTATACCCTGGAAAGACCTGGATCCTATACAACAATTTCTGTAACACCATCACTTGGATAAACCAGCAACTTACTTGGAAAGAATCTTTGCTTTCCTAGAATTCATGTAACTAAGAGATAAAACGACCTTGAGAGATGGCAGCTTTCCTTGTAAAATACATTAACTCTATCAGAGCAAGTCTCGCTGATGATCCTCCTTTGTCCCTCCTGTGGCGAATTTGACAGGAAAACAGGTCTGGCAAAATCCTGCCAATGAGTCTTATTGCACTAATATCATCATGTTTCACCTCCGGCCTCAGCTGTAATGGCTTAAAAGGGAGACTAAGAATCTCCAGTTAGCATCATCTGTGGGCACTGACAAACTTAATGCAAACTTAACTTGACCCATCTTTAGTCCTCCTCATTCAAATGATGACTTTGACCCAGTTCATTGCCCTTTGAAATGAACTGGCAGTCCAGTTACCATGAGATCTGTCCCGAAGTGATAGTCCCTTGGACTGTCCTCTTGAACGATTTCTGTTCCCATGGTCCTGCAACAATGATTTTTAAGAGGAAAATGAGGATTGAGAGAGTCAGGCAGCAGCCAGACAAATCTGCTGGGCAACTGCTTCAGAAACTATCAGTCCTGTGATGAGCAGAAATGACTGAGCGTGGATTCTGAGGCATAATGTTATTTGGCTGGAATTTCTGGTGTTTAAAAATAATGTTTTCCCTGCTGTAATTTTTCCCTTCAGAAGGTTTCTTTTCCCTCTACCCTAGTTGCCTATTTTCCCAATAATAGTAGGAACACAATACTTCTTTTCACCCTCCGTCAATTTTGATCAGTGGATAGATTCAATGTTATTAGGGGGTGACTGACAAATGGAGTGAATGGTAACTCCTGCTTGCTTGAAAAAGAGTACAGAACAAAATTAAAAGTGGTCATGGAAGACCCTCGCTGGGATCATTTTGAGAGGATAGATAAATGGGGCCACTTGGGAGGGAGAAGCAGCAGGATCTAAGGTTTGGATACTTTTTACTGGTTACTCTACACCCAGATGTTGTGCCTGTAAGGAAAACTGTTTCATATGTCAGCATATTTCTACAAATAGAGATTCTGACAGCTTCCGCTTTTTTCTCATTTTTAGATGATGCTCTAAGACCAGGTGCTGCAAACCTTTTGGAATTAACTCCATGGAGACCTCTTTCCCAAAGCAGAGGTATTCCAGCTGTGATAAGACAACACTGACCTTCATCCTCATGAAATGAGGATTTTCATCCCTTCCTTGCACACAGTCGTGGGTTTCAACCAGAGTTGACCGTGTTTCACTGCCAACCGAGCTGATCCAGAGGGATGAATGCTTCCTTCTGCTTCATCAAGAAAAGGGAGTTTAAACCATCAGAGCTTGCTAAGAGAATTCTCCACCTTTTCTGTGCATTTCTCAGCTGTCATAGTTCTGCGAAAGACCATGTAACCAAGTTTCAGGAAGACCTTTGAAATGACAACAGGGAAGGGTCTACCTAATGAGTCCCTGTCCCTTGCTGAGCCTGTAGCTGTTCGGGAACAGCTTTCCCAGAGCTGCTGCACCTCCATGCATTTCTTTGGAAAGAGGGGAGCAGCAGTGTTAAAACCAGAACTGGTGATGGGAAAGCAGCAAAGAGCTAGAGTTGCAGGGAAGGGGGCACAGATATAGCTCTCCAGTCACTTATTCTGTGTTAGGGGTTTGCATGGCTGGGAAATGCAGAGACAGATGGTCTACATACCCCTTTCCCCACTCCTCCAGTCCTAGGAGAACGGTGAAAGAAAGAGCTCTGCAATGCAACAAAGTTGCTTGCTTTGATTTACCAAGGTCAGAAACTTGTGCAGCAACTCTGCAACGGCTCATGCAAACACACACACCTTTGGCTGCTGGAACCTGTTTGGCTGCCAGAGTGGACAAGAGCCAGAAGACCAGGTCACCCAAAAAAGCCAAAAAATAATAAAGAACCCCAAACCAACAACAACAAAAAGAAAGAAATAGCACGCAGCACTCCTTCAAAATGACAACAGAACCAGCCCCATGACAGACACATTGAAGCAAAAGGAGCCCCCACCAGGGATGAATTTGACCTGGTGTAATTAATTCCCTTTTGGAAGAGTTGCCAGCAGGGATCTCAGATTAAAATCTCTCTCTCCTGCAGTAGGAAGCACCTCCAGGAGCTCAGCATCTCCCCTCCCTTCTCCACAGTGTGAAGTACCATTCCAAGTCCCAGTGTGAGACTTGAACCTGCAGTGACCTCCTGAGCCCTGCAGTGAAGGATGTATGAGCCAATGAGTCATGTTGACTCTGGCTTGAATCTAAATGGGCCTCTTCTCTCATACCAGAGAAACCACGTTCACACAGCCACCGAAGCTCCCTGTATCGGATAACCCTTAATGCAGGAGTTGGGTGGTGCTTGTTGCTGTCATCCTTGCCAGGAGGGAAGGGGTGAGCAATGGGGTGGGGATGTCAAAACCCAGTTAATCCAGAAGTTACATCCTCTCTGTAATTTAGGGTGCAGGAGAAATTGTCATCCAATTTGAACAGTAGAGACTAAACTAGCCCTCTGGTTAATGAAAATGATGACTTCTCTTTCTCTGTGGGTGGTCCTTACTTTGTAGGGAGAGAACAAGGGATTGTTGTTCAATACCTCTTTTGAGAGGTCACTTTTTACTTGCCTATCCTGCACACAACCAAGTCCCCTTCCAGGGGTTTTTTGTGACATCATGAAGGTACCTTTGGGCCTTCCAAATTGCCTCCTGCTATGGGCTAGATAGCAAAGTTGGTGGCCACTCTTGGCTCACTTTCTCCATGCTCCTTACGTATCTCCAGCTTGAGATCTCCACATCCCCTCCACAGGCATTGCCTGAATGAAGCTGAAGAAAAGTGTGAGCAGACAACCAGGCAAGGTCCCACAGAAATCCTCAGTAGTGAGAGTAGGAGTTTATGACCAAACTGGTGATATTCCTGGACCATGTCTGGGAGGCAGCAATTTTCAGATGAGATCAAGTGAGCCTCCCAGTCACAGATGTCATGAGAGGGTCTGTGACTCACTGAGCAAAAGGAGGGAATGGTTATTTCCTGGCAGGGTGCCCACTTGACATTATATAGAAGTGACTTTTACCCACTACTGAAAAGCAGGCTACTCTCAGCTGGAAGGAGCAGCTGGTCAGCAGGACACTTAATCACACTTCACTTGAGGTGCTCAGGTGGCTGAGAGTTTAATGCAAGATAACACTCCATGTCTGGGTAGAGCATTCTGTATCCAGTCCAAGCTGATCCAATCCAATACAGGCTGATGAACTCCAGTTACTCATGCTGATATTTGCCAGGACACTGACCATTTGAAACAGAGGTTCTCTGCCTGATTCTCTCTATCTGCCTGATAACCAGCAGGATATTTGTGCTAGAATATTTTGCTTTTGCCTGCCTGCTTTTCTTTTGCAGCTGAACAAAGAGAGCATTGTTTTCATGATATCAAAACTGATTTCACATTGATGGGCTTAAGTTACCAGCTATACATCAAGGGAAATATATATCAGCCAGACCAACACCTCCTTTCTCAGCTCCTGCACCCACCCACTTCCTGCCCCCCAGAAATATGTCAGCATCTACTCACAAGCCCTCTTGCAATTCTGAACCCTCCCTGATGCTGTTACCTATTGACATCCTTAATGGTCTGCAAGGGAATGCAAATTAGTATTGATAGGAAACCTGAGAAAGCAACAGAGAGATTTGCCCATCATGAAAACACTAGTTTTTCCTTTCCTTATTCATATTGTGGTTCACTGGGCTGTCATGTAATGCAAATAACATTCATGGCATTAGCTTGTACTTAAAATAAATGCTTCCTGTGGTTCTTACATATCTCCATTTCATCATATAGCACCTGAAAGAAAAAAAAAAAGGAAGGAAAAAACTTCATTGCCTCCTGTACTCCACTGATGCACATGTTTGTCCTGCAGACATGAGTGCGTGGGCTGCACAGCTGTAATTCTGGTTTCTGTGTACTGTGTCTTTAAGTATGAGTAGGCAGCCTGCCTGTAGGGCTGGGATGGTGCAAATCTGGAAAGGCATTTAAGAGAAAGGAGAAGGAGGTACCTTTTGCAATGTCATTCCTGTAGGAAAGCGCAAGATAGAACAAATTCAATGGGAAACAAGCCCTTCAAGTGAAACCCAGGTTCGGTGTTTATCCAGAGAAAAAAAATCAGCTAAATTTCCCCAGCCAGGGCTGTTCTCTGAGGAAACCTCTGCTCCAAGAGCTGGCTCTGTTGAACAGCCAGTTGGATGACCTTGCCTAAGGCTGGCTGTTTCTGTGGCCAGCAGCCCCATGGTGGAGCAGGGTGGTTGACACCATGCACAGATCCTTCTGACCACTGACAGCCCAACTGGTGGGTCTCCAGCCCACACTGCAGTCACATTCTCCATGCTGACCTGCAGGAAGTGCCAGGCTGGCTGGGGTCGCTTGGTTGCTCCCCCACCAAGCACACGCTCCCCCCTTGTGCTCTGCAATGTCTTCAGCCCATCAGTGCGAGGGAGTCCCCTGCAGCTGTTCTGAGACAGCAGTCTCTGAGGGAGTTAGTCCACACCACAGAGCAAAGAGCAGTTTGAGAACTGAATTGAGCACCTTATACCTTATAGCTCCGTCACACTGTTGGCTGCAGCTCAGATTTAAAATGCCTGTGCTTGGGTTTAGGACAGGCTAAACTTGGAATAACTCTTGATGGGATGGACCGTAGCCTAAGGCATCATCTACAATTCCCTCTTGTGCAGATGCACGTGGACAAGAGCTTGGGCCCAGTTTAAGGCAATGAGCAAGTTCCTTCCCTGGCAGTCAGCCTGTGTCCGTGCCCACGCGCATGGGCCCGGGCCCATGCAAACATACCACAGTGCTTCCATAGACACTGTTTTGTAGCAGTTACACTCAGCTCCTCTTACTTTATATGATTTCCAAACTCTCCATACCCATGCTATTATTTCCTTTTTCCTTTTCTTTCCAAATGGAGGAGAAGGACTTGTCCAGAATCCAGCAGCAAGCCAACACCAGAACTGGGAGATCAACCCAGCCCTTCTGACTCCAATGCCGCAGGCTTCGTCTGCTAGACAGAAGTGCTGGTCATGTTTGAATAATGACATTATCTCTGTTAGACTAGTCAAAGCCCAAAAGTGAGTCATTTTGTTCCATCATCCACTCCATGAGTTTCAATGGGTTGCTGCATATGTCTCCAGATGACTGGAGAAATTGCCTATAACATAGGATATTTTCTGTTTCAGTTATTGGGGTTTGGGGTAGGTTTATTTTGTAATCACAAATTAAAAAGAAAAGGGAAAATAATCTCTCAGATCCCTTGGGCCAGGACTGCAAAAATATTTGTGTCACTGCTATGTGATTTTTTTTTGTTGCATGCACACATGGTCATTTCAAAGAAACATTAGCAATAGAGGTACAGCATAGAGATCATGTGCAAACTGGTTAGAAATGGATCGCTGTGGTGCTGTGCTCTACATAAACCAGGAATGACATCAAAAGACTGCCTGGTCATGTTTGTTATATGAGATTTGGGCATATATTTGGAATCAGTGTTCATACAGAGGTCAGTGAGGGACAGAAGACGCTAGCTGGTTTTGATTACTCAAAAAATAATGGCTTATTAATGTGATTTAGGCGTATCCACAGGAGAAGACACAGATGTAGTAGATTATTTAGTTGACTCAGTCAAATATTTAGTTGACTCTGTCAAAGAAGTAGCCACAGTGTAAATCTCTCTGCTTCTTTCATCTCACACAGCAGGAATTAGAGTTGTGTGTTTGTCAACAGGGGACTGAAGCCATGAGTCAGCATTCAGCAAATGCTTCCAGTACTCTACAAACGGTTACTTTACCACTTGCCAGTTTTAGATAACCTTCATGGAGGCAGAGAAATGCCAAATAATTTTATCTTGAAGCTTAAGGCTCCAGGAACAGTGGCGGGCATAAGTTTCTGGTGTTCCTTACCTACAATAGCACCATTTTATAGCTTGTCCTCTTCAGATGAACCTGTCATGCCATTGGGACAGAACGAGATGGTGCATCCCTGTTTTGTTCCTCAGCAGGCTCCTGAGCTGCCCTAAAGTCACGTTAGACTCTCTGCCTGCAGGACATCCATCTCAGCCATAGCAAAGGGCTCAAATACAAGTGTGATTTCAGCTATGTTTGTCAAACCTTGTGACTTTGCAGAAGCTGCACCGTGTTGGTTCCAAAACTCTTTGAAGGTGAAAGGCTCAGAGATCTCACTACCTTGCAGCTACTACATCACACATGGAGACTGAGTCTCTTCATTGCGTTTTCATGGCTTTATGATTCTTATTTCTATTTGTCTGTGCACATAAACAGAGAAGCACACTTGGACTGGTCCCTCAGCAGTGCTGAATTCCATACATTCAGCTCACGACTTAGGGACAGGTGGGGGTTTTTACACTTGTCTTTCACAAATGACAATCACCTGTAGGTTCTTTCTAGAGAAGTGTACTCCACGTGTCTACCTTTGCTTCCCTGCTGGGAGGATTCAAAGACCAGCACATTTCAGAAGTTATAAGAGCTCTATCCAATACTTGTGCTCATGAATTCCCTCTGTTCAGCCAAATTTCCCAACTGCCTTGTTTATTTATTATAATTCCCCCTGGTTCAACAATGGAGCTGGATCTTGCAGTAGGTCTTGCACAGCTTGAAAAGAAATTCTGAAAGGATTGTTATTTCATGCACTGCAAAGAAAGCAGATCAAGACCTCTGTAGGTGCCTGGAGTCAAATTTTCCTTGTGCCAAGAGAAAGAGGAAAACACATTTAAAATTCTTCACTGTATGGCACCTGCTCTGAAAGAGGGCATTGCTTATAAAAGCAGTCCCAAAATTAGCACCAGTGGTTTTTCAAGTCCCCGAAAAGACATTTACTATACTACTACAGTGAGTGATGGACTGGGGAGACAGAAAAGAGAGAAATGACACATTAGTTTTGCTTGTTTTCACAGACAAGAATCTCGTGGATAAAACAATTTGTCCCCAGGATAAATCTTGGAAACAGGGAAAGCTCCTAGATAACCTTTTTTGCTAGTCCATCCTCAAATCCGAGGAGACAATCTAAGAACATGGCACTAACAGACTTGTTGTGAGCCTGAAATGACAGCCCCTTCTTGCATGTCATGACACTGGTGTCTCACA
The DNA here is from genome assembly GCA_013398055.1 of Ifrita kowaldi. NCBI lineage: Eukaryota > Metazoa > Chordata > Aves > Passeriformes > Cinclosomatidae > Ifrita > Ifrita kowaldi. The sequence goes on from VZRS01011060.1 coordinate 25,002, forward strand.
TGGGGTTGCACTTCAAGCTGACCTTTATGGGTGGGACTGTGAAGAGAGGAGGTAATGGGTTTTGGAGTGCTTTACTTCAGAAGCTGCCAGGCTAAATCCAGTTCATACCTAGAGGTGCTGAAAGTGATTAGCATCTGAGGGCTGCTCAGCAAATCGTTGGTCTCCAGTTCCCTTCCTTTGAGATGACTGTCCAAAAAACCACCTTTGTTGCTGGCACCAATTCAGATCTTTTTTGCCAGTGTTAGGCTTGGGCTGCATGACCTGTTGTGCCAGTAAAAGCTGCCTTCTGTCAGCACAGCCTGTGTCCACGTCCAATGCTGAGGTCTGGAAGGGGGTAAAAGTTTTTTCTTTCTCTTAAATACCACCCCAAAACCCCCCCTTTCCTGGCACTATGCCACTGGTGCAGATGGTGGATGCTACATTTTCCCTGCCAGTTCAAACAGTGCCAGAGCAAGTCTCCCGTAATCCCACAGGGTCCTAAACATTTTCAAGGTCTGATCACATCTTTAAATATCACTGCTTGGAGCAAATGAAAGCCTAGCCACAAAGCTCTCATCCATGCAGCGTCTGATCCCAGGGCCTGCTGTGCACCAGTGTGTTTCTGGGCTTCCTCATCTAGGGAAGCACTTAGAACGATACAGAGAGGAGCCTGAGTCCCAACTAAAATGTTTGCATTGCAGACAGAGTCTTACAGACCTGGCATGACCCAGTGTGAGAGCAGAAATAAAGGCCTTGAAAGGGGCTGGGGCTGATCAGGTGATGGAGCCAGAACTCCATGCCAGGTCTTTGTAGGTGGAAAGTGGGGACTGCAAATGACCATACTGTGTCAGCCTGGAGGAGGAAGACAAGCCTTCTCTCTTTGGCCCTCCTGTTAACCTATTGCCAGAGGCACTCACTGACACCGAAATTTAGAAACTATTTGCAAGCTTTCAGAAGCACCTTGTGCAAACCCCCCTGTTGAGTTCACAGAAGGCAACTGTTCTAGCTGCTTGCGGAACCTCAAAGTTCTGCCTGTGCTAGAAGCTGAGGAAAACATATAGTCATGGGATGGTCCTTCATTACTTCATCCCTCACCTCCAGTGAAAAAATTACAGGTGGACAGGGAAAAACCGGCCTGACAAATCTTCTGGTATGGGATTCCCAGATCAGTGGGAAACACTATAAAGGGAAGAATGGAAATCCACTTCCAGAGATACTGAAAACATGACTGGGCAATGTACAGGAGTAGGAACAAGCATTCATTAGGGTGATATGGCTTAACATAAGCTTTGGGAGTGATATGTCTTAACATGAGCTTTGGGTTTCATCAGATATTTTTCTCCTTGAAGGGATGATGTCTAAATAAGCAAGGATGAAACTTCTTTACTACCAGATGTCCAAGGCTGACTCTAACACAAAAGACCAATTTAGCAAATTAGAACTGAGCTCTGCGGTAGATGTTCCAGAAGCGTTAGGATGCAGTTATTGATGCATTTGGAGAGCACCAGCCTTTCCTCTTAAGACTTTTTCACATCCTGATGCAATCCTAAAAGTCTAAAAGCCCAAGTAAAGAAAGAAACATATTTTAAAAAGATAAAAATTCTTCCCTCTGCCCATCCCATTGGAAGGAGTTTCCTTTTCTAAAACACTTGCCACATGAGAAGATGGGAACTTGTGCATGCACAGTTAGGTTGGCAAATTTTTTGGCAGCGTTTTGTATTTCCAATGGGTTTGCAAATAATAGTAGATAGTTCTACTGTTTTCACTTTCCCCCAACTTTGAGTGTTTGTTAATTTTATTTTCTCTAATACTGTTATCCCATTTTGTACCTGTAAGTTGTACATAGGGAAACAAAATGAGGAAGAAGAAATGTAGGTGAAGTGTTCTGATTTCTGCATAAAAAACAATTTTTCTCACCTGTGTCATGTTTTCTCTTCTGTCTGGGTCTGTCAAGAGCTTCCTCCAAGGTCTCAGCAGGATACCAAACTTGCTTAAACACATGTATGAGGCGAATCCTTTACTGTGTATGCATGTGCATGTGTATAACTGAATGTTTGCAAGAGAGGCCACAAAATGAGCACCATTTCAAAAGCCCCTGTTTGTCTTGGCATCTTTCTCCTCTCCATTTTTGTTAATTAGTTGACGAACTCTTGCTTGTGCCTGATGTCCTTCCAAATGAGAAGAGCCTTCAGCCAACTGTGCACCATTATTCAAACCTTCAGTTATTGCTCTGCAAAAGCCTCTTCAAAGCCCGGCCTGCTGCCCCTGTTTCTGTTTATCAAACAGCTGTGTTGAGGTTGGCTGCGTTCGGTCAAGTTCAAGGAGAGGAGCTGCCAAAATTGTGAGAGAGGGAGCGGGGGAAAGCGAAAATGCCTCTCACCTCACAGGGAGTGAGAAAAGGGAAAATGGCAGACGCTGGTCCAGGATGCTATAAATAACCAGTTTGGCACCACTGCACAAGAAACAGCTTGGCTAGCCCTCTCTTCTCTTCTCCTTCCCCACTGGGTTTATTATGTATTTAACCCTCTGCAGCATTTCCTGAGGCAGGAGGCTGTGTCAGCCAGAAGACCTCTCTCCAGGTAACCCTTTGCATAGTACACAGATCTCCACCATAAACAAAAAAGAGCAATGGGCCTAGTCTGGGTCAAGGCTCCTTGGCTTTCAAGTGTTTACTGATGCAACAAGCTCTCAAGCAGGATCACATCAAGTGTAAAATAAAGTAGAGATTGAAAAGTGTGTTTCAGTCCCTTGATTATAATAAAACCATTGAGATAAGTGAGTGAAGAGGAGGAAAAACTACCAGTTTTTTACCAAAGGGAATGTGTATTGACCGAGATGATGGGCAGACCTTACTGCAAGACACATGAAGGTATTCCTTCAGCTTACTTTCTGCAGGAATTGTGCAAAAACCCCAAGAGTTTTTCTCTAGAACTGTGGACATTAGGAAGGGGCAGTAGCTCAGAGATATCCAAGTAGGGGAAAGGAATTAACAATTAGAACAATGCTGGGAAAGGGCACAGCAAAACGCTTCAAGCTCTCCGGAGGTTTTGGATGTTTTTCCTGTTTTAAGATGCTCCAATGTTTTCTCCAGTCTGCAGAGTGTTTCTTAGTTTTGACAAAATGCACTCACCTCCTCCACAGTGTAAAGAGCTTTAAATCAAAAGAGATTAGTGTCATATCCAACAGTCCCTCTGAGCACAGATAAATGTGTTGTGCTTATCTGCCATTGGCACCAAGCTGGCCCAGGCAGAGTGATTAATACCCACCTGAGGCTGAGGGATAAGCCCTGTCCTCCAGTCTTTGCCTCAGCTGTGTGTTGGCGGACAGAACCACAGAATGTGTGAAAGTAAAGAGATACAGCTGGTTTCCAGAGAGCTTCCTAGGCAGAACACACTTCGTGGGAGTCCAGGAGAGAGAAAAATTTCATTACAGATATTCCTAAAAGGCAAGATTTTCAAGGAGCCCTTCTGGCAAAACCATTTGTTTCCTTTGTATTTTCAAGAAACCTCTTTCACCGTTTCCCCTCAGAACAGTTTTCTTCCATCTCTTCAAATAACCTAGACATCATCTGGATCCTCACTTCAGGGTCCACGGCAAGGCTCCCAGCAGTGTCTCCATTTACTGACCTCTCTCCCTCCTTGTCAGCACTTTGGAGGGGTCTTCCCTGGGTCCCTTTGTTCCAGGTCTCCCTGACCTTGGCTGGCTCTTAACAAAGTCCTTGGACCATCAGTCGCACACTCTCTTTGTTACTTGATTTGGCCAGCTCTCTTGTTTTCCATTCCCCTCTGGTATCCTTGTCAGTCTCCCAGATAGCACTCTTCCCCACTCAATTTGTCTTCCTTCAAAGCCTCTTGCAATACCTCTTTTCTAATGTCTTCAAAATCCCTGTCCCTGTGTTATTCTGTTTTGCACAAAATCTAAGCAACCATTGGAAATTATCATCTGCTGAGTTTACACTTGCCTGGTTCCTAGAACAGGCTCTGTGCAAGTGACTGTATTTATTACCAGCAGAAAAAAAAATGGTCCAAAATTTTAGGCACTTCCTTGGGTTCAAGGTGGAAGATATATGTTTCAGGGAATACCTATGTGAAAACATGTCAACTTGAAATATGCTTTGAATGTAGCCCAAGATCACTTTCCTTCTCTGCCATATTCAACAAGAACTTACTATTCATAAAAAACACAAGAATGGCCAAGCTAAAGATACCAGAACCCTAATTCCCATCTTTGAAGTTGGCCATAAGCTGAGGTTTACCAAAGGAGTGAGAGAAACAGAGGCCACAAGGAGTGTTTGTATCTTTGGATGTGCCTTTCAGCTGCTGGTAGTACAGGGACTGATGAAATAGCAATGAGCCCCCTTCAGTGGCGCAAGTAGTGGAAAGCAACCAACCACTCAAAATGCTCTCAGAATAGTGCTCTCCTGAATTAACAACTTACAGAGGGCTTTTTCCTTTTTTGCATCTTTTGGTTCTTGAAGATAAGTTTATCTCAAACAGTGCCTGATTGAAAAGAGGTTGTGTATCTCTACCTGGGAGACTTGGAGTTGGCATATGCACCTGGTGCAGAAATGAGATATTCATGCCAGCTCAGGTGCCTGAGAGCAAGAGTGAAAGTTATACCAAGTTTCTTAGAGCCCCTCCAATCATTCTGCCAAGACCTGCTCAGGTTTTCTCCAAAATATTTGTTTGACTCAGGCAGACATGATGAGAGCTGATTGTTTGGGCACATAAACTTACTGTTCCAGAATAATGTCTAAAGCAATCTCTTTCTTAACTAAGCCATTTTATCTTTTAAAGTTTTTCATATCCCTAGTTTGGTCTAGCTGAAGTGAAGACAACTGCTAAATTCAGTAATTTGGCATTGAAATTTTCCCCTGAGCAGAAAATCAGAAGGTGGCCATGCAAGGGGAAGATTTTTGTGCAGTGCCTTGCCTGAACATCCAGTATTTTCTTTTGGGGATACTCCCTCATTTTCTGGTTTCATTGGGAGTTTTCAGTAGCAAGCAGATTGCCTTAATTCAGATGTTTGTGGAATTGAACAGCAGAGAGAAAAATGCCAGGGCTCAGACCTTTTGCTTGAGAAAAGTGAAACTTCCTTTTGATATATTTGTCCTCAAAACATGGTATTTATTTAACAGACTCCCTGACTGACTCTGGAAACCTGCTATTTTGACTCAAGAATTTTTCTCAGTGAATTATATTAGAAAAATATAACCAAAGTGTGTGATTATGCTGGGTCTATTAACTCCTGATGTCAAAACGAAACCATTCCTTTGGCTCTGTTTTCTCCAGCAATTTGTCACTGGTTTATGTTAAAAAAGCCCCTCCCTACGCCTGAGTGATGGAAACTTTGAAAATCCATTAAATCTTTCATCTGCAGTTAATTGTTCCTGATGTTGCACACTGCACCTATTCACAATCACACGTTTTTCCTCTGCAGACGAGGTGCTCTCTGCAAGACCTGCAATTAGCACAGCACTGCACCTCTCTCAGCGCTTTTCCTGCAGTGGTAGAACATGTATTACAAACCTCAATTTCAATCCCCTTTACTTTGCTGGAAGAGCCTGAGCTAAATCCTGCAATGTGCTGACTATCTTCAGCTCCTGCTGTCAGCAGGAGATCTCAGAGGAAGAGTGTGTGTGTGTGAATCATGCCTTTTCCTGTATTTTATGAGTTTTAAACTGTGGTATTTAAACTCTGTTTCAGACATCTTATATGCCATCCCTGTCTTGTTTGTTCTTCTGTGAGATTAAAATAGCATTTTTGTCTCTCTTTTCCCTTTTATTTCCCCAGCATCTTTTGTAAGATGACTTCTGCATAGTGAATGGTTTCTTACTCTGAATACATCCTAGTGCCACAGTGGGATAGTCTTCCTAGAGACTTGTGGTTACACCAAGTTGCCTACAAGCACTTAAAAGTACTGCTACTTCCAAACCTCTGTAAAAGTGGTAAATATCATCACAAATACCAAACTGTTATATTTCATATTTGGAGAAGGAAAAATGAAATTTTGTGCTTTTAATTTTTTTCTTTTCAACTGTAGAGCTATGATATTTGCAACAAGGAAAGTGTATGTGGGGCTGGGAAGGGTGGGAAATCAATTTGACTCAGTATTGCAGCAACCCTGAAATTCCGAAGAATGGTAGAACGGATTAGTAATCTCTCTGGTTCTCTTTATTTCTAATCATTAATTTGCTCTGATCCCTATACTTTCGGCTTGATGATAAAGTCCACCTCAACAACAGTTAATTTTATTTGAGAAAAGTTCCTGGAATATGAGTAGGCCTTGGGTTAGCTGTTGGAACTTTGCCAGGCATGATACAACCTACCTGCATTGTTTGTAGGCGTTTTATTCTACAAAGAAACTGCCTGACAATGTTTGCATTGAGGAATAGAGAAGTGACAGCAGCAACACGAGATTGTGCCTAAAACCAGGAGAATTAAATGGACTTGAGTAAACCAAATGCTCATCCAAATTCCAAAGTCTCCTCACAAGCCACAGGGTGCCATCAGTAGACAGCAACAACCTTCTGACAGAAGGTTAAAGATGTTTGCAGACAGAGTCACTTTCTGCCACTGGCTGACAGAGGCAGAGAAAGGAGGCTGTGGCAGAAGGAAGTGAGAAAGAAATTATACTTTGTCTCAGTCCTTTGACCTCAGAGATTCCCATGTAATTAAACCAGGAATATGGTTCCCAGGGATTTTGGGAAATGAATGGTTGCCAAAGCAAATACCACCCCCACGACACCCTCTCTCCCTCCCTCCTTGTAAACAGTCTGTAATCGCTTCATAATAGGCTGCACCGATGGGAAATGGTGATTAATACTGTTTACCACTAAGAAACTCCTGTTGCTTTTTCACCAAGGAGTCATTAGAGCCAGGTTTTACTATGGATGTAGGGCTACCTTCCTTAGAAATCACAACTCAGGGAGTGTACTGCCTTCAGGTTACTGCTCTGTGATGGGATTAAGGTGAATGAAGAGAGGAGGAGGAGGTTTCCTGCTCTCTGTGGCACTTCCCTTCATAGCTCCACAAGCTCCTTAGATATTAGTAAGCATTTGCAGGAGCAGAGGTGTGGGGCAGGTACAGCTGTTTCGTTTGTTCAGTGCTCACCAGTGAAGATTCCATCTCTTCTGGTGACTGTTGAAAACAATGGCACAGAATGTTTCTTAATTGACATTATAAACTGGGGAACTGGAACTAAAAGCCACTTTTTTGGTAAAATATTCGAGTTAAAGAATGTAATCGATTCAAGAGGTTTTTTTTCTTTTCTGTGGTAGGATTAAGCCCAGGTTAACTGGGCAATTTAGTGGCTGTGACTAGAACCATGTGGAACATAATCTTGGTGCCCTGAACAGACAGAAGACAAATTTGCTCAGAGATCCCTTATAGTGCCAGTGCTCCTCCAGGAAAGTAAACTGCTGCTTCTATGTGTCATATCACCCCTTAGGAAACACTCCCAAGCTGGGCCATTTGCTCTGTCTCATTTTTCCAAATCAGTAGGATTCAGGCTGAGCTCATGGAGAGAACCAAACAAATATGTTGTTGGAAACATCATCACAGACTCAGACTGGTTCCAGTCTGAGACAGGAACCAGGAGCCCAGTCTTGATTTGTGCCCAAGCAACTGTGATGCCAATGGAAAGAATCCATCTGCTGGGATGTAAGTTGTAGTTGCCTGCTCAGTGAAACTCCTGTGAGTGTGTCTTGTGAGCATGCTGAAATGTCTTTAAAGCTCTCAGTGACCATTAGAACACATAGGGTCTTACTTCCTGCATAACACTAAACCACAAATTTCATGGGGAAATCCCCTCTTCATGCCCATAACTTCTCACTGAAAGTTAATAAATCTCATGATGGCAGCATTTCACCCTTGCAGTAACACATCGTAGGGAAAATGGCTCACATAGTATCAGGTGCCATCTCCTCTTTCTCTCTTTCTATTCTTTTTTTTTTTTAAATCTTTTTTATTACTTTATGTGTGTGTGTGTGTGGTGAGCAGGGAACAAAGATGGTCCCACACACCTTTTTTCCCCACACCTTCTGTAGCACTTTTCTTAAATGACGCAATTGACTTGAGCCGCAGCAGGAGAGCAGTGGTGTGCAACCTGATGAAATACACACAAGATCAAAGCTGAGATGGTTCCGAGCCAGAGAGTGGGAACGTGGGTCTGAACTTTCCCAGAGTCTAAAGGAGCTGGTTCAACCCATTGTGAAAGTTCTGGATAGATTCCAGGTGCACATTTTCCTAAAATGTGGAGATATTTAGATCATTATCTCTCATTTGAGCTTATTACAATGAAACATCTTCTCTGTTCACTACCTTTATAACTGGTTTCATGATTTTATTATACTTTTAAAAGAGACTTTTATGGCAGTGTGGTATTTGCTTGAATGTGAACGGGCACATCATGTTTAAAGATTGATGATGCATAACACAAGGTGAAAAGGGGTTCATAACCTTACATGGGATCTTACTCCTTTCTGGCAGTTCCAAACAACACAGCAGTGTCTGCCCAGCAGATAACATTTCTTCCAGCAGCTGCTATGAGAGAGTGAATTCCTAAGGGGCAGTAAGCCAATTCCACCTCTGTGAATAACAACCCCTACCCATTCATTAATGCATTATGTAATTAACATTGAGAATAACATTATGGGAATTAAACTTTTCTTAACGGTCTCCAGTGGAAGTTCTTCTCTTCATGGATTTATAGCTTTGTCAAATTTTAATTATTTGGACTGAAACTTTCCGTGTTCATACTCTGCCTCAGGCTGGCTTTTTCTTTTTTTTTTTTTGATGGCGG